>JAUMHM010084268.1:0-12559 GCA_032362435.1 Melikaiella ostensackeni | reverse complement strand
TTGCAGCGGACGATATGAAGGTCAAGTCGAATACCAAAATAATACTCAAGATATTATCATTGAAATAATTTATTTATCAGACATTTGGAACAATAAATTATTAAAATATTACTTAATTTAAAACCACAGCAGGATTCAATAGGTCTGAAAGATCTCTCTGGGATTATAATATCTTTAAGACCGTCTTTTTGAGTTTCAGACTTTGCAATGTATTCTTTTCTCTCAAATTATAATAAATAATGCTATCAAATTTTTCATTAGAAATAAGAATAATTACTTGAGGCTATCTGTAAATAATTCAATAAAAGAATTATTCAAGAAGTCAAGAATGAAAAATAGTCCTGAAATATTACATTTATGATAGAAGTTTATTTGAAACTTTTATTAACGGTTTGCAATCATACCTGATTTCTGGAACATTCTTTCCAATTTTTAATCCAAATCTCTTTATGCTCATTCCTTTTTCTACCTCGATTCATTTTGAGATTCTCTCTTAAATCAAAAGGGTATCATCTAAAGTAAACCCATCACAATAATAATACTATTTCAGCTATTCTAAGAAATAATACATTCACTGGTTCTTTACTTTATTTATAGTATATATTTTCCATTGCTTTTATGCTATCATTTGCTATTATTTGTTTTGGTATCCGACTTGACTTTCACATCGTCCTCTGCAACACGTTCGTAGCTGAGGAGGCACGTGCATCGGGCAGCGTCAAGATTACCGCTTGCAATTTAAAACATTCATAATTTTTTTAACTCTTTTTCCGATTGAGCTAAATCTTTCCAGAAAATTTCTTTCAACCTTAATCAACAGCCTACTCACTGGAGGTTCGCCGTTGCTTAAAATTCGCTCGATAAACGAAGCGCTTGAATGTTGAAGTTCATGATTTTCGCAGTCTCAAAAAAAATTAAAAACTTTTTTGTTTATTGACATACTCGTATTTACGTTTTTCTTCCTCGAATGATTTTAGAAGACTTCAAAACGTAATTTAATATTATTATAATCGAAAAATTCTGAGAATTGGATAAAATAGCGCGAGTTGGTGTGAAAAAAGATTGAAATTTTTTGTATTCGAAAAATCTACTTTCTACTAATTACTTGAAAAAGTATACAACCTATAAGTTTTTGCAAGAGGAATAGAAAATGCACCTTCAAATTCTCTATAAGCATCAGCCCTTAAAATCAAAATTCGAAGGATTTTTAAAATTGACTTCCAGGAGAATACTGCTCAGGCTGAATCTACGCGCATCCCCTTTTGATCAGGAGTAGTTGAATTTATTCCAATACATTTTTACTCTTTTTGTAGCATCATATTCAGAATAGATTTTATATAGTTACAACTTATTGTGCAAAGCATGTAATTTTCGGAATTGTGCCAAGGATGAGTGTCAAAAGCTGTGATATATATGTAGCAGGACGCCACTGTAAAAGCTTTTACGGACGAATCATTCTATCTCTCAGCAGTTATTTTCACAAGGCGATGAATAAGGACATAGTTATAACGGTCCGTCTGGATCTACGATATAATTTCTCATGCTGGCCATAAAGTTGACTGAACAGAGTTGAGTGTCTCAATTTCGTATAATTTTAACACCCATGAAATCAGTCCAAATTCGCCCTTACTAATTCAAATTCACTGAAAGAATATAATAATAGGCGAGTCATTTTATTTTTGGCAAAGTACAATTAAAACAAATGTTATCAATATAGGAACACTGGAATTTTTATTCTTTGAAATCATTAATTTCAATTTTTTAAATTTCAGGATAAGAAATTGAAATACTCTACCGACGGATAGCATCGGACCACTAACCGGGTTACCTATTAAAAATGAGCCTTAACTTTGAAAGGTCATAGCGTCTTCCAGAATATAGATAAAAATATCTTTGAAAAACCGTTGGAAAGCTTATTATATTCTGCGTCAAATGAGTCCTGGATGAAGTGATTTGTTCCTTTGGGTATTGAATTATCTTTTTTATAAAATATCGAACTTAATAAATTTATTTTCCTAGCTCCTGTCAAGTACTGAAGTTGAAGTATAAAATTTCTTAAAAATCGGAATTTCATTTTTGTCTTCCTCACGTGATAACTCAATGCCCATAAGGTTAAATTACTTCAACAGGTGCTCATTTAATGCGTAATTTAATAAGCTTTTCAACGGTTTTTTCAAAATATTTTTATCTATATTCTGGACATCGCAATCATCTTTTAAATATAAGGCTTATTTTTAATAGGTCACACGGTTGGTGGTCCGATACTATCCGTCGGTAGCATGTGTTTCAAATTTCAAATTTGTTTATTCAAAGTTTGAGAGCTTAAGAAATTAAAAAAAGAAAATGATGCCAAAGTGGACCTGAAAGGACTTCTGTTTAATTCAAATTTGGAAGTTTGGGAATGTTTTTTGTCCCTCCTGAACCAAGGAGCGTGAAAAGTTTGACACGGACAAATTTTTATATTTCTATAGCAACAAATTCATTTAGTTTTTGATAGTAACTTTTTAAGTAGCGTCGTAACTTCTGAAATATGATGCTGAGACATAAATAGGTATTCATAAACCTTATAAAGAAAATTATTCAAATAAATGAAAAATTACAATTAAATGAGATTAGGATTTCTCAAATTGCGAATGAAATTACATTTGAAGATAATCATAGTCAAGAGTGGAAGAATCGTTGACTGCATAAACCACTCCGCGAGAGAATTACATTTACAATTTCCAACTTGGATTAATATTTCATGCCCCTGGATGGTTCTACTGTTTCATATCCTTTCCAAGACATATAGCAATACAATCAGAATTCAAAATGCTCAGAGACACTGGATAATGTAACAAATATTAGGAATTGCACAGTGGATAGTTTCAGAATAATTCACTGAACCTAAGATCTCAATATTTTCATATATTATTATGTAATTATACATAAAAATATGAAAATTTGTACAAATGTTCCTACATAACTACTGACGAAAACTATCTAAACGGCTAGCGCGAGCAGTACTGGAACTCAATGATGACTTTAAATCACGATAACTCAGTCGAAAATAATGCTAGAAATTTCTTTCAAAATCAGACGGAAAGCTCATGAAATTTCGGGTCGAATGGCCTCCAGTGGAGATATTTCTGACTTTTAGGGTACGATATATCACGTGAGTAGTTTAAAAAAAAAATCAAGAATTTCTCCAATTTCTACCTCGTATTCAATTCGTGCCACGACCTAGGAAAGTTGCGGAAAAAATCTTAAATTTACAGGAAGTAATCTTTAAAATCTTGTGTTTAATTTAATCGAATAAAACTTTGAAAATTTCTAAGGGTTCTCAAGATATGTCTAAAAATATCCAAGCATGTCTGCTTCGAGTTTCAGTCGGCGATCACCGCTGTAGGTCGGCCTCGCTGTTCAAGCCGACTGAAACTCGACGCAGACATGCTTGGACATTTTTAGACGCCATATCTTGGGAACCCGTGAAAATTTTTGAACTTTTTTCAGCCTAAATTGAAGACAAGATTTTAAATATTAGGTCCTTTGAATTTCAGATTTTAGCCACAATTTTTCTGAGTCATGTCACGAATTGAATTCGAAGTATAAAATTCTAGAAATTCTTGAATTTAAAAAAAAATTCTCACATGATATCTCCTTGTCAAAAAGTCGGGAATATTTCTACTAGGCCTCATGCGACGTAAATTTTCATAAGCTTTCAAACCATTCATTTTCAAATGTCTAGATTTATTTCCGATCGAGTTATCGTGTTTCAAAGTGTTTCAAGTTGAACCTGATATCAATCCAAAAAAATTATGTTCCTTCAATTTTAGAGATAAAAAACCAATTTTTTTCTGCTTTGAAGCTGAGAAACCTTCAGAGTCTTAAAGGGCATGTTATTCACGTTTTAACTAAACTAAAAACAAATTTTGTTTAAAAATAGATTGTTGCAGTTTGTCTAAATGAATGCTATCTTAATCGATTTTAATCGATTTTTCCTGTTGTTTTCAAAAACATTTTTCTAAATTATACAAGATAAAAATCTGGTGAAGGCATAATTTTATAGATATCCAGAAGTGGAACAATTTTTGACTATAAACTATATTCATACACTTCCGTCGGAAATTATCTGCATGGCCAGCGCGAGCAGTACTAAAAATCACTGATGACTTTGAAACACGATAACTTGCTCGAAAAAAGCTGGACATTTGAAAAAAGTGTTAGAGAGCTAATTAAATTTCACGTCGAATAAGACCTAGTAGAAATATTTATGACTGTTTGACGAGGATATATTACGTGAGAAGTTTTTTTATTTTAAATTCAAGAATTTCTAGAATTTCGTACCTCGACTTAACTCGTGTCATGACCTGGGAAAGTTGTGGCTAAAATCTGAAATTTACAGGACGTAGTCTTCGAAATCTAATCTTCAATTTAAGCGAATGAAACTTGAGAAGCTTTTGCGGGTCCCTAAGATATAACTGAAAATGTCCAAGTGATTCTGTGTCGAGTTTCAGTCGTCGATCACCACTGCGTCCAGCCTCGCTGCTCAAGCCGACTGAAACTCGGCGTGGTCATGCTTGGATATTTTTAGTCATAACTCGAGAGCCTTCAAAGATTTTTTATGTTTTATTGGCTTGAATTAGAGATAGTATTTTAAAGATCAGGTTCTGTAAATTTCGGGTTTTAGCCACAACTTTCCTAGGTCATGACCCGAGTTGAAGTCGAGGAACAAAATTCCAGAAATTCTTGAATTTTTTTCAAAAGTTTTTTACGTGATATATCCTCATCAAAAAGTCAGAAATAGCTCTACTAGGGGTTATTTGATGTCAAATTTCAAAAACTTTCTAACCGTTCTACACCAAAATTTCTAGCTTTATTTCCGACCGAGTTATCGTGTTGCAAAGTCATAAGTGATTTTTAGTGCCGCTCGGCTAGCCTTGCAGAGAATTTCCGACGGTAGCGTACCCATTTTTAGTTAATGGAGTATTGCTTTCCTTAATTTAATTATCTTAATAATTTACTTTTTCTGTCCAAGAAGATACACACTGAAAGTGTTGAATATCCCATTTTCAATATTGATTTTCTACCCGTCCAAGGAAAATCTGATACCTATTTTAGTGACTCAAGAAACAAAGTCACGTAAGAAGTAGATGTAAAATCCAAGCTTAAATACGTTCGAACTCTATAACCGCTTTACGTCTTCGTTTACTGTCGGTCGTTCGGTTACTGCTCACTTGACCTTATTGGCTATTCTACTTTTATGGTGGTTCGAGCTTTGCCAGGTATTTTCGCTGAAATTATTTTTTGCCCCTTAATTAATCTGTATAACTTTCGTAAATTGTACGAATTTAGCAAAAATTAGTAGTAATGTAGGCAGCATCCCTGATATATTGTACGCTTGTGTTTTGAAAAATACACGTATTTTTCAGAATTAATTGCAGAATTACTATGGAATGATGAAATTTCACTTCGATGACATATTTTAATTCAGTGCCATGTTCCGAAAATTCACAAGAATATTTTTTAAATTCGAAAAGAGTGAAATGTATTCGAAGGTCGATAAAAGCTTCCAAACTCTCATAATGTTTCAAGAGAAAACGAAAAGTACTCAATGTTTAAAAATTATTAAACTTTCAGAATAGCACAGAGACTAATAAAATTTCTTGGATTTCGTAAAACTTTTAGAGTTTTATAAAAAAAAGATAGATGAGCTTTCAAAGACTTTATAGAACATCTTGAAAGTTCAATAGGACTTGCTCTTTTATACCCTCTCACAACCGCTGAAACGCGTAATGTATGCTTCAGTAACGTTCAATTGAATTTAACGCGAAAGCATTTCACTTTTTCTGTTCCTGTATACGCATGTTTTTATTACTTCTTTTGTGTGAGGTTTTATCAAGTTATCACGTGTAAAGGAAGAAGAAAAATATTAAAAGTAGGTAGCAGGCTCCTACAAAAAAGGGTTTCGTAGCCTATTAGGTCTTTAATAAAGTCATTCAAATCTCCCCTTTCAACCCTCTTCCCTCCCCGCACTTCCCATTATGCACCACTCTTTTCATTCCCCCTCCTCTCACTATCCCTCCCCACCCATCTCCTAACTTCTTCTCACGACCTCTTAGTTACCATAATTCACCCCCTCTCCTCATTTTCTCACACTTCTTTTCTCTCCTCACCTCCACCCTCAACCTTCTCACAATTCAACTCATCCCCCTCCCCCACTGCCCCTCATTTTCCATTACTTCCCCTCATTTCCCCTTACTATCCATCACCTCACCTCACTTTCCCTCATTTCCACTCATTTACTCTCACTTACTCTTTTTTATACAACGGACGGACACCCGACCGAAACCATAAGGGTTTCAGCCCGGGGCTATAAAACCCTAAAATTACACAGGCCTACAAAATTTCGAAAAAATAATGACCCAGAAACGAGACAATACTAATCTGAAGGTTTTTGGTTCGCTGAATCTGAATCCGACTTCAGAATTTCTCCATTACCTCAGTTTTTTGAGATACCATATCCTAACCTAAAAGTACAAAAAACACGGTTTTTTTATATGTTCGGAGTTAAATTACATCGCGAATTAATTTTTTTTTAAACTTGTTACGCCATCGAAAAGTACCACTCTTACCCTTCAAAACCCTTTTTTAATTTTTCAGATATCTTTTTTTTCTTGGAGATATCGTTCAAGCTAGTTGAAACCTTTGCCGTTTTCGTGGATACAACCTTAGGGATCGTTCATATTTTACGTAACATGTTCTTCTTTTGTTTATATAGTTGTGTCCTTTCTAATTTCACGGCAATTTTATTCTCGTCTTTATTTAAAAAAAAGAAAAATGCGTTACGTAATATATGAACGATCCCTTACCGAAAAAAAGTTTGTCCAGAAAGCAGAAATAATGTGCTTCTATTTTTCTTGGGTTGCTAAATCCAGATTTAACCTCAGAATTGCTTCATCACCTCAAGTTCATAGGTTTTGGGTTTATGGGTTTTGGTTCTGCTTTCCGGACGAACTTTTTTTCGGTAAGGTTGTATTCACGAAAACGGCTAAGTACTCAACTTCATTGAATGATATCTCCAAGAAAAAAAAGATATCTTAAAAATTCAAACAGAGTTTTGAAGTGTAAGAGAGGCACTTTCAAATGCAGTAACAAGTTTCTAGAAAAAAAAAATTTGCGATGTAATTTAACCTCTAACATAGCAAAAAACTGTGTTTTTGCACTTCTAGGTTAGGATATCACAAAAATATGAGGTAATGGAGCAATTCTAAGATCGGATTCGGATTCAGCGCACCAAAAACCTTCAGATAAGTTATGTCTCGTTTCTGGGTTAAAAATCTTGTCGGCCTGTGTTATCAGACTTGATGAAAATCAAGTCGAATCTTTCTTCGACCGTCAATGTATATGTGAGGAGGTATTATTTAGGTCTTACGGTTTTCAAGTAGAATACAAAACAAAACTACTTTGAAAGTTCGTTTATTAATTCGCTAACGTTTCGGCCTAAAACTGCGAGCCTTTTTAAAAAAACCTGAATGAATATGATAACAAAATTATATATAACATAAAATAAGCATGCTGTATATTACAAAAGAATTAAAAGTGAAAATACATAAACACCAAATTAGAAATTGTTGAAAGAATGAGAATTTTTTACTATTGAAGTCAATGCATGTCAAACGATTATGTCATATTTTTACAAAATCATTATGGTAAGACTCTAATTTTAAAAACCAGTTATATCAAATAACGTCTGTAGGAAAAAGCCTCATAAAAATTGAAGAGGCTTTTTTTAATGTGAGACTACATATTTTACTAGAAACAAAAATTTCACTTTATGATGTTTTGGGACAACGACAAACATATGACTAAGCAGAAAAATGAAATACAATGAGGCGATTTCATATATAAGGATAAAGGCGAAATCCAAAGGAACCACAAATAAGGAAAGCGCACAAGAGCAACTGGATTTGATTTAGTTGAAGATTGTTTGATAATATTTTGATAAATTTTGTTTGAATTCAAGATTTCTGTCTGTAGCTCAATAGAAGTATTATGATGCTGGTTTATAAAAATGGATTCAATAATACGTATTTTGTAAGTATTTTTTTTGTAGCCAAAAGTTTAATATTGTTCAAATCAAAATGAAAGTAATGATTTAAATTCCAAAAGTGCTGAGATAAACCTGTATTCAAATTACCAACTCTGCAATCTCTTTTGTGTTCAGCAACTCCACTTTTTAGTCTCCTGTTTGTTTCACCAATATAAACTTTTTCACAACATTTACATTTTATAAGATATACAATTCCAGACAAATTTTTAGTATTATCATTATACTTTTTGTTAAGTAAAAATCTACTAAGAGTGTTTTTATTTTTAATATAAACATTTATATTCAATTTTTTCAAAGATCTTCTTAACTGTTCAGAAAGTCCTTGAACATAAGGTAACGTGACTTTTAGATCTGATTTTCTGTAAGTGTCAATCCAGTTATTCTTCCTACTGGAAGAAGTTATTCTGAACTAATGTAATTTTCAACTGATCCAAACTTTCTTTTCTGAATTTTATATCACTTAACTTTATACACCTATCAATTAATCCTTTGATTAGACCGACCTTTTGACAAAACAAACGATTTCAATTGAATTTAAGATACATATCTACCAGACCATGAAGGTTTTTTTACACCATTTTGTAATTGAATCACCTTCAGGTGTTTTTATAATTTGTGAATCAAGGTAATTTATTAAATTATTATATTCAAGTTCAAATGTAAACTGTATGGAATTTTCTGTACTATTTAAAGCATTTATGGAATCATACATTTTATCAGTAGGAACAATAGCTGAAATATCATCCAAGTATCTTTTATATGAAATAGGCATAAAACTTAACGTTTCTAAAGCTCTTTTTTCTGCATCTTCTAAAAACAAATTTGAAACTATAGGACACAATGGAGAACACATCGGACAACCACTTTATTGTTTGTAGTATTTTCAGTTGAAAGAGAAAACCATGTTGTTAAAAACAGTTCTAGTAGCTATGAAAAATTTAAATTTTGTAATTTTTGTTAGGTTATGATTTAAAATTAATTTTTCCTCAACACAATCCAACGCAAGATCTAATGGAATATTATCAAACATCGAAATAACGTCCAATGACAGTAAAAAGTGTGTTGAAGGAACTTTAATTTTTTTCAAGGCATCTTTTAAATTCCAACTATTTTCAACAAACGATTATGTGTTTCCTCAAACAGGTTTTAAGGGATCATTCTACTTTAGGCGCTTAAAAAAAGGCTTTTTGTATGATTTTTTTAAAAGTTGCTATTATAATAATTGAAATAGAATTCTTTAGGTTCAATAAATACTCTCATGAACTAAATTGAAAAGAAATGCATTCGTTTATGCATTTTTTCCATATAAAACCAGCAAGTGAACGTGACACCTCAGAAAGTATGTCCGCGCTGTTGATAAAATCTCGGAGATGGACCATCTGTAACAAAAAATATATATAGTTTTAGATTCAGTGCGACCTTGGTTGTTGCGCAAACCGCAAATTTCAATATATATGCATAATTAACAAGATGGTGGAATTTTTATTAAGCCTTACCAGTTCTATGTCAATTATTATAATAGCAGCTTTAAGAAAAATCATTTAAAAAGCCTTTTTTTAAGCGCCTAAAGTAGAATGATCTCTTAAAACATTTGAAATATACTTTGCTAAATTATAACTAGGAGATCCAACTGTGGACACAATCTCCATTTTAAACTTGGTTTATGCACTTTTGGAAGAGCATAAGCTTTAGCTATAACCCTATTATGTGTTTTTAATTTATATGCCATTTGTTCATTTATTAATCTTTTTTTCTCCCATCTACTGACTATACCATTAAATTTTTCTTCTATTGTTGGTAAGAGACTAGTTTTCATATTTTTGTAAAGAATATCGTTGCTAAGCATATTATCAACAGTTTTATTATAATAATCTCTATTCACAGCTACCGTTTTGTTGCCTTCATCAGTATTAACAAAAATTAAATTTCTATTTTCTTTTTGGAAATCTTCAACAAATTTGATAGATTTTTCGAGATTCTTAAAATTATTATTTTGATTATTGTTTGAGATTAATTAAGTAACTTTTTTACGAATATTTAATTTCTGATTATCCTGTTTTACATTTTTTATACAATTTTCAATGCTGACAACGATACCATTACCAGGTAACTTATTAACATTAAAAGGAACACCAAATTTTTCACCCATTGCTATGGTTTCAGCTACCTCATCCGGGATTTCAACATTTGAAATATTATTGAAGCAGTTATTTAACCTAAAATCTCTATATTGATTGCTTTGATTTAAATTCCTATTCTGTAACAAATTAAACTTGTTTATACATTCTTGCTTCTTTTTATACTTTAAATCATTTAGACTTGAATTTTGTGAATAAAATAAACTTTTTAAGCGATCCATCATTTATAACTCTTTGTAAACGATATTTTGAATAATTTGAAAAAATGACATAGTTTTTGAATATCTTTAACTGTATTTTCAATTTCAATTTTTGAATATTTTGTTTGAAAATTTAACTTAGTTTTATGAAATTTTGAAATTAAATTATGATTTAATTCATGAAAATGAAATTTCTTTATACAATTTTTCATGTGTGCTGGAAATAAGGTATTGTTTCTACATTTTTTCAAAAATGTACGTTGTTCCTTAAGAATCACTAATCTTCTAGTGGTGTTTATACAGTTTCTGATGTGTTTTTTAAGTGGTCTCACCGTACTTTTCATAGATGTTGGACAATAACCCATGATGTCCAGAACGTTACTGACTTTGCTAATTAATTATCAGACTTGATGAAAATCAAATGCATGCTTATTTTATGTTATATATTATTTTGTTATCATATTTATTCAGTGTCATCAAAAAGGCTCGCAGTGTAAGGCCGAAACATTAGCGAATTAATGAATGAACTTTCAAAGTTATTTCGTTTTGTGAGTTGATTTAGAACCAATCTATTCAAATTATTTCTTCTTTCAAAAAGAAAAAGGTAATAATCAAAAACAATAACACTTTTCTTTAAAATTGCTAACTTCATCAAAATTTCTAAATATATTTAAGTAAAATAGATATGTTTAAGTAAATTGAGTTAATCATTAAAACCTCAATTAGAAGAAATCTTAATTATTCATAGGCAACCCTGCAGATTGGAAACAATCTTTGCGTAATGTCTCTCTTTCAGAATTTCTTAAAGATCGAGATAAAATCTATTTTCTTATGAAAATTTTTTTTGTACTGAAAAAAGACACCCAAAAAGTTCACAATGTAAAAATAGTCTTTGAGACTACCTGTTTTTTCGACTCACTAGAGATAGATGTAGAATAAATGTACACAACAGGAAGAAAAAAGAGGGAGAAAAAAGAAAGAGTCAACCAAAACCATCCTCACACTGTTCCTTTTCTTCGTCTTTTTTATATTACTGGGGACCCAACATGTTTCGAAGCCAATGTAGACTTCCTCATCAGGAGTGATTTATAGGAAAAACAACAGGTATAAAATTGACAAATTGTTAGATTATAAAAATATTGTTTCTACCTGAAGAAAAAAAATATGCCACAAAACTAAAGCGATTATATCCAGTTGATGATTCCATCTGAAATTCTCTTGTATCTAGGAAGATCTCTTTTTAAATTAATAGCTTTGTTACTCTCCCCCCTTATATTTGTCAATGTTGAAAAACACAAAAACACGAACAACTTTGTTTGAAAATGCTTGTTTTCAGTTTTTTTTATATGATAGGAAACATTTCACAAGAAAAAAATTATGCTCAAAGAGTAATGAATTTTTATCCGGAATACACAAAAACACGAACACTTTTGTTTAAAAATTATTGTTTGTAGTTCTTCTTTCACATGATATGGAAAAGTTCACAAAAAACATATGCTCAATAGCAATAAATTTTTATCCGGAATACAGAGACCGAAGCGAACTGTCTGAAGTCGCGACATATACTAACTACGAAATGTCTTAACCCAGAGAAATTCTCATATTTTAGTAAAAAACATTTTAGAGACACTTGTGAAAAATTTACGACGCACGACTTAGAACTCGGGCGAAACTGTTGTCTTTTTCGGCAGTATCGTCCAAACCCTAACTTTTTGTAAAAGACACATGTTAAAAAAATTTCAAAAGACTTCATTGAAATTATTCAGATGAAGTTAGCCTTTAAAATCAAGATTTAGATTATACCTATTTCTCACGAAACTATTTAGTTTTTATAAGTACCAATATGACATTATGATTATATTTACAAAATGTTCAATAAATTCAAGAATAGAGTAGATATAAGAAAATCTAAAATAGATACAGAAAACCACATAAGCATCTGAAAAATTATGAAGTTATAAAAATTAGAAACATAAATGTAAGTCAAAATACAGTACACAATGATAAATGATAAGATACGCACATATTGTTAATATGGCATCTTCCTCAGAATACCTTTTTTTATAGGCAACCAGGGTATCGTTTCTTTTCCCTTAATTTATGTAAAAACCTATTAGCAGCCTTATTTT
>JAUMHM010084267.1:0-12559 GCA_032362435.1 Melikaiella ostensackeni | reverse complement strand
CGATTTTTACCGATTTCTTACGGTTTACGTGATATTTATTGTTAATAATAACAATAACGGTAAGTCCCCTTCAAGTCTCAGTGGAACGTTCCAAGAGGGCGGACATTTCACACGGCCCAGCGACGTGCCTGGAACGTTCCAGTGGAGCGTTCCGAAAGTCCCAGCGGCTAGTTCCTGGAACGTTTCGTGCTAATAGGGCAATAACTTAAAAAATTTCTTGTAAATTTATGAATTATGGGAAAGTCAGGTAGGAAACGGAACCAATTACAAAGGGGGGACCTTTTTTCGAGGAGCCAATTGATTTCTTTTATCTTAAAACTTGAATATGTTAATTTTTTAGTAGAAGTCATTGAATAAGTCTCGCTCAAGGTTCTGAATTATAAAAATTAAGTGTACGTGCAAAAGTTGTGAAAATAGAAAGAACTTTATCTTCAACCTCGGACAATAGGATCCTCCTCGGTAATTGATTTCATGACTCTATAATCTATAATCTCTGCGATGATGAATCAACATGATTATCTTCCAAAAATGTCCCAAAGCATATTTCGTCTATAGAAAATAAGTGAATTTTGTAAAACATGGACCAAACTTATTATCAAATATTTTCTAAACTACAAAAAGTATTGTACAGTCAGGTAGCTCTGGCCATTTCGTGTCGAGTGCCCCCGGCCAGACTTTTCGATGCTTAAGTGGCCGGTATTACCCGATTCTCCCCTACGGAAAATTTTCTAACTTTTCTGTAATTTATGGTAACTTATCGGTAATTCATAGTAATTTACCATTCATTAATGGCAACTTATCGCTTCGGGTTGGTCCAATCCCTTTCACTACTCACAATCAGTCTATCAAATGTCAACTCGTAATGGCAGTAGTAAGGTTATGTTGCTATATGGTATTCCCGCACTCCAGAAAAGCAAGTTTGTATCGAAAAGCGCATGCGCAGCGGCTAGAAAAAGTAAATTTGCTGTAAGTCCACAAGTGCAGCAGCTAGAAAAAGTCTTTTTCTCACTACTTTTTTCCGCTGTTTTTGAATTGGCCGCTCGCCGCATGCTATGCATGCCTTAAAGAGCGAACATTCTTAAATCTCTCTCAAATCTGGAACCAAAAATCAGCATTGTCCTATTCTAGAAACACTTTAGAAATAACTCTAGGAAGGACGGAATCATGGTTCGTAACAAAATGCCACTCGGTGGTAAAACAAGAAAATATCTCGACGTTACGCACGCCGTTCGTGGGCCATGGCTGCTCACCAGGAAAGAGGAATCGTCCCACTCCTTGCGAACAGTGCGCGGGTACCTCTTTCTTGGAGACTTCCATATTTTTGGTTCTGTTTGACTGATTTTGATTTTTAAAAGTGAAAATTGTTTGTATTAAAATATAATTCCAAATTTAAGAAGCCAGGAAAATTCAGAATTTAATTTTTCTAGAAAAAAAAACAAAACTTATAAACGCGTTCCTGAGGAAAAATACTGTTTGATTTTTTTTCCAGTGGAAGATGTAAATGTGCTTTATAGGTCCTGGAAGTTTTAGCGTGGAACCGCCAGTAGTTCTTGAGTAAACAAAATCAAACGTAATGCCCCGCATGACGCGATGCCACGTTAACACACAATACAATTCGCCTGAAATGATCTCAACACAAAGGTGCCAACCCTAAACATTTTTTTTCAGATTTTGATTCTAGAATGCGTCACAACTATGTTCCGACGAGAACAAGATTTTCTGATTTCAAGAGTAAAAAATTGATATTTTCACAGTTTCATGTAATATCTAAGTAATTTATTTGCCTTGAGGAAAATAACAAACTTAAAGAATACAAATTAAGCAAGTACAATTATGCTCACATAAACTTTTTCGGGCAACCTATGAGTACAGTAGCCAACATATTTGAAGAAACGTGATGAAGTTTATTATTGTATACACACGTTCACACACACTAAATGTATGGCACTGATTATTACTCCCTACTTTGTATTAATCTCTTATAGCTGCACAGTAAAGCATTTGAATTTCTCAACGTTGGTGGGCGTTACCTGGCGCTTTTAAGCAAGTATGTTAGTCGGTCGCGTTCTTACTTTGCTTGTCATATTTTGGTTGCTCACGGGCTGAGTTCGTGCAGTCTGCTCTGCAATGTGCTCAGAGTAACTGTTCAGCACAAGTGTTCACGTTTCTCGTGGTTTGTGTTTGGTACAATTACTACCGCAAAAAATGTCAGCAAAAAACTTAAGGTCGCTTAAGGTCTTTGTGCTCGGTGAACAGTGCGTTTTGTGGTACCATCTCTGTGTGTGAAGCGAATCCATCAATACAATGTCTATCGAAATCTCCAAGGATAAATTTGATCTCTCAATGCAGAAAATTGGTAGCCTGGTGTCTTCATTTTCATTTCTTCACAACAAAGTTGACCATCTTACGGTAGAAAATAAAGAGCTCAAAGTCCAGCAAGAAAAACTAAGGTCAGTTATTATGCACCAAGATCGGAGAGTTAAGGCAATGGATTGAGCGTCAAGAAGCAACAACTTGATTATTTTTGGTGTTCTTGAGGACTTTACTGAGGACTACACAAAAAAGTATAAACTGAAACGAAAGCCCCGCTTCCGTATTCAAAAAGGCCAGAGATTGCGACCTGAGAGCTTCCTTAAGGGGTATGGCCACAGCAGAATTTTCAAAAAATCGATTTCTTTTTTAACTTGAACGATCCTTAAACATCATAAAAATAAGTTACTATTCGATTTATAAAGAAAAAAAATTCTGGTTTTAACCAATTATGAACGTGTAACGTGAAGCCGCGTGTGGCTCGCTCGTTGAGTAGTCGAGTGCGCCGCGCCACGTGCTCTGATTTTCGGAACTATACCATTGGGCTTGACTAACCATCAGTCGATAAATTCAGAAAGGCATGTAGAGGGCCTTACTTGTCTACTAGTACGAAAATATACTCATAGAGCATCTTCAAATGTGGATCCTGGCACCCAAGAGCAATTCGAGTGGCAAAAAAATATTGGATACAGCTGCCGATATCGCTGTGTGCACATTCAATGATGGTTTAAGCAGTGTGATGGACATCATGAAGGTTCTGGGCATGACTATAGGGCCCAATTGTTACAATTATTGCTTAGAAGTCGATGCACTGCGCGTGGACCACGCTGAGAGGTCGATGTCGGATGCGGCAAGAAACGTGCGCTCGAGCGCAAAATCATCGAGAAAAGCAGAAGAGGACGAAAATCTTGCCGTACAGGGGCAACTATATGGAGCTGGCATCGCAGACTTGGTAAAAAATTTTTGTTGTTGCATTTTTCAAGTTTAACAACAAAAAAGTTGTATATAAAACTTTAAACGCGTTTTTCTCAAAACAGATTTCTTCAAATCAGTGTTTCTCTGGGTATTCTTATGCAGATTAATGGAAATTTTTTTATTTTGTTCTAGGTTAAAAATTGTGGCTGCTAGCTGTCTCGCCGCGAAGCGCCTCAAAAAAAGGCTTCGGAAAGGAACTTAGAGAAGTCGGCCATTTTGTTTTGAAAAAAATGTGTATATACTCGTATATTCTGATTCTCTGATGTTGGAGCTTAATGTACGAATAATTAATTTTATAAATAAGTCGATTTTTCATGCAAAAAAAGTTGTTGAATATACCCATGATTTCACTCCCGCTACTGTGGCCATACCCCTTAACTTACAATGTGATATACGTGGACGGTAAAAAATTCGAGTTCACGGATCTGCCGGCGTTGGAGGCTGTAATTCAGAACGCCAAACTTTCTAGGAATGGGACTTAACCATTTGAAAAAGTCAAGACAGGGTATGCAAACGCCACACATGGAATGACGAAATGCAAGACCTCGGAATCCCCGCCAGTCTTTAATAAAGGGAAATTTTACACAATGAAATGGTCACAATCGGCCTTCATCAACCAGGGACACGATGAAGAAAAACTTAAATGATGAATGAGCGGAATGCATTTTGGGAACTCACGTTCCCAAAAACTTGTTCGCGGAAAGTAAATACGATCTTTTCTTCTCTAACGCTATAAAAGAAAAATCAAAAGGTGGAACCAGTGGTGGCCTAGCTTTTTTTATGAACAAATTATATTATAATAGTGAGCTTATTGATAAAACAGAATATTGGATCTTGTTGGGTCCTCCTGATATGTTTTTTTCACACAAACTTTTGTATATGCCGAGAGAGTCACGATGTTGTGCACAACAGGACGGGCTGCGATGGGTAGAGCTGATGAAGGAAAATGAGTCTTATCTTTTGAATGATAGATTGCGGAGTGTATATCCAGCTAACTTAACGTTTGTTAATGCAGAATTGAAGGTGGATCACTCCACACACACACACCTCAGATAGTTTCCCGGTCTTGGTCTCACCTTGATGCTCTCCTACCTCAGCTGGGCACTCAAGTGCTCATATCAATGCTAAAAAATCGTACCATGCACTTGAAGCTAATAAAAAAGCGAGTTTCGATTTTAATATTCTCGCATTACTTAAGAGAGTCAATGATAGGAAAACATTCTGGGATACCGTAAATAGATTCAGATGATTAAAAATAAAATCTACAGTCCTTTCCACAAAAGTTTGGGAAAACTTTTTCTGTCTGACGTCCATCTCCGTCATTGTTCACAGATATGCGACATTCGTTTCTAGATATCTGAATTACAGCCAACGAAATCTGTTATTCAATTAACAAGACTAAATTAAATAAGGCTCCGGGACCGGATCAAATCTCAAATAACTTTTATAAAAACTTGCCGTCCAGTTGGCTTCTTTATTTTGAAACGCTTTTGAATAAACTACTTGATAATAAATATATTCCGCTTGATTAGACAAAATCTTTCACGCACATGCTGCGTAGAAAACAAGACCCAACCAATTCCAATAGCTATAATTATATTGCGCTTCTAATTTCGCTTCCAAAAATTTTTACGCAAATCCTGTTGTCTAGATTAGATATATGGGAGTTGACGTACCACATTATTCCAGAAACCCAAGCAGGTTTTCGCCGAGTTAGGGTCTGTATTAATAATATTTTCACTTTGGCCTCTGTTTCGCGAATCTACTTACAATAAAAGGATAGACACGTCTCTGCCATTGTAGTTGATTTCACAAGGGCTTTCCTATCAATTAATCACTCTCACATCTGGTCAAAACTTTTTGATATTGGGGTCATCTCAAAAATGATTAGAATTCTAAAAAGTCTGTATTGCGTGAAAGGGGAGACGAGCTCTCAGAGGAATTGCCGGCCACGGAGGGAGTCCTGCAGGCAGAAATTTCAAGACCAATTATGTTTAACCTCTTGTCCTCGGATTTCGAGATTTTTTAAAGAAAATAGGTCTTATGTGTCTCAGAATCATGGGTGATACTGATATTTTATTGTTGATTTACGCGGACGACTTAATTATTTTAGCCAAATCTAAAATAGACGCATTAAGAAAACTCAATTCTCTGAAGGAGTATTGTAATATAAATAAGCTCACCGTTAATAGAAACAAAACTTAATACTAAATACTAAATGCTCCTCGTGGCCTTCCGTTGTTAAAATTCATGACTCGATTATGAAGAGTTTCTTATTGTATGCGGCCCACATCATCGGATTGAACTGTCTAGATGTCTTCGAAAAAGCACAAGTCCGTTTTTTCAAAAATCTTTTGCGCCTACCTTGAAATCTTGAAAATGGTGCTGAATTGGGCTGCAAGGATTTTCGATATGGAAGACTCGCGCTATCGTAAACTGTATATGCTAAAACTCTCCCGAACCGCAAACAGTAAAAACTTTGAATATAACTGACTGGGCCAACTTATTCAATGTCTGGAAGGAGCTGGTATTATTCACATTTTGTTGGATATCAACGGATCGAATCTTATAGGTCAAATCGATAGTGTAGCTGATACATATCGTGACTTTTTCCGTTCTTAGGATCTGTTTAGATTGGAAAATAGTAAATTTAGCTCTAGATATATTAAAATCTTACACAATGATGCACTACCACAGCAGTATCTGTTATTCAAATTTTCTTGACCTCTAAAGCTGAAACTACATCAATCGATCTGCTACCGATTTGCCAATTATGTAGCCTAAGAGAAAATGAGGATCCTTCATTCATCCTCACTAAATGTCCAATCTACTCGCCCGTTAGAAATCATTACTTGCGTAACACTGATATAATCAACGGGAGCAATTTATTTGTTGTTGTCAAATATAAACCCTGGCATGCTTCACTCGATCTATAACTTTATAAGTACTTTTTTTAAAATTAGAACTTTCTCTCTTTTGGAACAGTACACTGCTTAAACTCGACCAGTAAGATCTAACAACCCATCGCATATCCGATATTATAACTATTTCCTTCATATTCTTTTTTAATTCAATTATACTGATTTTTAGAATAGTGACCTTCCCTTTCCACAGAATCCTGTATTCTTAGAGGCAATAAAGATACAATACAATATAATTTTTTAAAATTATTTTTGAGCTTCTTCTATTGTACTTATTTAAATTCTCATAATATGGATACTCGATTATGTATGTTCTTAACACGCAATATTACCTTCTATGTTTTTGTTTACTGTGTACTGACCATTTTGGATACTTTTCCTCTTGATCAATATCAATCTCAACATGCTGCTTTATTTTGTATTTATTACTGTGCTAATTCAGCCTTGCACCGACTCTGAAAATAGACCATTTTTATGCATTGTATATACACAGTTAGCATTATAATGCTTACTGCTCTTATACTTTTTACGATACCCTTAATTATTATTTTTATACTCATCAATGTGCTTTATTTCGTGTTTTCAAATGTGATCACGTGAATTGAATTTTTTTGGTTTTTAGTCTCTTTTGCTATAGCTTTATGGAATGGCTTGTTCAATTTTTTAACGAATTGCAAACTTTCCTTATATTCAACAATATTTGACCTTTTCTCACCACCTTCATAATGGGCACTTTAAATGTTTGTTTAATCAACGCTCACTCTTTACCTGCCCATTACCGTGAATTCAAACATCAGTTTATCTCATGTTTCTATCACATCATTACCGTTTCAGAGATTCCGCTTACGCATAACATTCCTTCGAGCCTCGTAGCACTTGACTTTCCCGTAGAGATAGAGATGAGAGAAGAGGGGGTGGGGTATGTCTCTATATTCATAACAGCTTAAGGGGCGTACAGGTGGGATTGAGCCCTCTTGCTAATCACCGCACTACAGAGTACCTTTTCCATCAAGGTATATCCGACTCAAGACAGTGTGTTGATAGGTATTATTTACATACTTCCCAATACTTCTTACGGTAGGAAACTTAAGACTGAATTCTTTTACCCTATATCTAACTAAAATAACCTTGTATTCACTAGTGACCTAAACACAAATCTTAATGGCATCAACAACTTAACTCATTATTTAAAGTCAGTAGTGTTCTCGACCGGATTATCTATAGCTTCCCATAATATCACCTACCACACTGATCACTCTAGCACGCGAATTGTCTTGATATTGTTAATTATTTAGACAAGGTAATTCCTTCCATTCAACACGTGAACCCAACCCTTTCGAACCATGATCTAATGGTTATCCTCCTCTTGTATAATTCCTATGTCTATACGTACTCACTCGAATATAGATGAAGCTGAATTTCTTTAGCACCTCTCTACCTATGATTGGAAAAGCATTTTCACAAGAAGGATATTAACAGGAAGGTAAGTTGTTTAACAACATTCTTATTTTCAGATTTCAATAAATCCGCGCTTCTCAATATCCCGCAAGCGAAAAAGAAATCGGCTCCCCGAATCACGTCTTACATTAAAGACTTGATGAAGGAGAGAGGTAATAAACGAAGAGTGGTTGAAATAACTAAAAATAGTATGATTCAAGCCGAGTCGCGTAAATTGAGATACTCAGTATAAAAAAAAACAAGGATTCATACAATCAATATAACTGCGATTCTATTAAAAAGAGGAATAAAAATAAAACGCCTGACACTACCATATGCTGACGATTGTAAGCTTAACCTTTCCGGGCCCATTGACACTCTTAAAAAATCATTCCAAAAGGTACAGGAGGATATTGATCTGGTTGTGCAGTGGGTTTAGACATGTGGCCTCACTCTTAACCTAACTAAAACTAGGGCCATCATCAAAAGACCTTCTTCCTCTCAATTTCGAGAAAGAGAGAGAGAGAGGAGTCGGTCTGATTATGAATGAGAGAGCAAAACAGCATGTCAAAAAGTATGAAAGTATATCGCCTGCATTACTATGGGTGAGAATAAAATTGGGAATCAGAAGATTATTTATTATAGCGTGCTACGCTCCAGTTGATGGTAGCAAGAGGGATGTAAAGGATACCTTCTGGGACTTGTCAAATTATGTATTTAGGTACTTGTGATCCTGACGAAAGAATAATTTTACTCGTAGATATGAATGGCTGGGTTGATGTGAAACGCGAAGATACCGACAGTGTACTGGGTCATTTCAGAGACCCAAAAACGAACGGTAACCACAAATACTTGGATCAGACATAAAATGATCCACACGTATACTTAGTGCAGAGGCGAAATTACAGTATGATTAGAAAATGATTATAGGGATAAAAATGAAAAAGTGAAGATACTTGTCAAAGAAAGGAAGGATAAAATCAAAGCGGGAGATAATATAAAAATGCAAAATGCTTTTTAAGGGACTAGAAAATTATTTTGGAAACAGATTTAGAAGATTAGGAGAGGAAGTACTAGCACTGAGGTAGTCGGAATTAAGATTGCAGATGGTGAAATGGTATGGGATTCGTACAAACTGAAAGACTGTATGAGAGATTTTTTCAAGTAATTGTATGGAGATCAAGCTATGGAGCATAAAAACCTTCACATTAAAGAGAATACGTTAGACAATCCCGTTGAAGGTAGCTAAAGAAGAATCGATATAGACGACATTATATCCATGATTGAGAAACTAAAGAATGGTAAGGCTGCTGATGTTGATGTGGATGGTATCACCGCTAAAATGCTTAAGAGCGGTGTTGGATATTTGTTTGTCTGACTCAGCGAATTTATGAATATCTGTGCTGTGAATGCTGAAGTTCCACATGATGGGAGAAAGGCGATTATCATCCCAATCTACAAGGGAAAGGGTGATAAAGGCGACTGTACTAATTATAGAGCGATTAGCCTACTAAGTATCGTGGGAAAAATATTTACCAAAATACTCATTGGGAAGGTCGTGGTAATAACTTAGGAAAGAATCTGGGAAGTCCAATGTGGATTTATGCTAGGAAGATCATGTGCGGATCAGATATCTAGCTTGCGACAGATCATAAGAAAAAGTTTGAGAATAAACAAAAGAGTTTTCTTTGCAATTGTTGATTTGGAAAAAACTTTCGATAAGGTGAGTAGATCTAAGCTTTGGGAAATCCTGAAAGGGTAAGGAGTGAATGGTTGGCTTCTAAAAGCAATAAAAGCAATGTATAATGGTAGTGAAGCGGGTGTAAGAGTGAATGGACAACTGAGCGATTGGTTTGATATTTAGCAGGACGTCAAGCAAGTCTGCGTTATGTCCTCCTGGATGTTCAATTTATACATAGACAAATGTCTAAGAATAGCTCTCTTAGGCGAAAAAAGTGTTGATCTCAGGACAGTGAAAGTACGTAGACTGGCGTTTGCAGATGATAAGATGGTTACGGCAGAATCATCGACGATTTGCAGAGAACGATGAGCAGACTGGATACCAGCATGAAGAGTATGGATCTTAAGATGAACGCAAACAAAACAGGAATTATCGTGTTTGGAAGAAGGGGTGAGAAAACAGTATGCAACATTGCCTTAAAGGAAGAGAGGATAAAACAAGTTGATGAGTCTGTGTATCTTGAAAGTTTATTCACTGCTGACGGAAAGATAGATGCAGAGAAATCCAGACGTTTAATCGAGAATAGAAAGATTATCGGTAGTGTACAAGCTGTTACTAAAAGTGAAAATGTGACGAATAAAGCTAAATTTGCAATATATAATCAGGTGCTTGCCTCCACTGTGCTGTATGGTAGCGGGACCTGGACGTATCAAGAAAAGAATAGAAGTAAAGTGAACGGGGTTGTCATGCAGTTCCTGCGGAATATGTGCGGTAAAACGCTAATGGACAAAGTCAGTAATAAGTGGCTTCACAAAAAATGTGGTGTACACACGATGTATGGATGTAACGGAAGCGAAATATGTATGCAAGGGTAGGGATGTATGGAGGATAATTGTTTATAAGAAGAACAATGATGCCTGAAAAGAAAGATTTTGGATACAAATGCGCTCTCGTGAAGAGATTTTCTTAGTGGATTTGTATAATGGCTTTACGAAGCTCTTCATCTGGGGTGATTGCTAGAAAGATTGATCAGCGACCCGTATCGAAGCGGTGTTGTGGGACGATTGTGTCGTTTGAATGAACAACACGCGACTTCTAGATTGATCTAAAACCTAACCTTTCTTTTACTCTCTCGCACCCAAATTCACCGAAAACTCTTGATTTTTTCCTCGTGGATATCAAACCTGAAATATATTTGGAAAGAACATTCGAAATCAAATCAAATTTCCTTGGACCTGGCGGAATATCAATTAAAATGATTACTGCTTTTCTTGAAGTAACGATGGATCTTGAAGTAGCAATGGACGAAAGGGAGATCACAATTGTTATCTTGTTTGATTTTTCGAAGGCTTTCGATATGGTTAATCATAAGTTGCTATTAAAAAAGATTCAGTCCTTCAACGTGCTTTGCAGTGTCACCAAATGATTTCAATCTTATTTTAGTAATCGGTCTCACAGAGCTACCAATAGTAGTGGTGGGCTCTCTGACTTGTGGGTATTGATCTAGATTAAGATTGTAAGTTTTCAAGATTTAAAGCATGTTCTCATTGATCTCCGAGTGATTTAGCCACCGAGGGTCATCTACCGTCGCGGATAAAGTAAACCTGCAACTTATTAATTAAGAAATTTTTAAGCGTGAGTAATAACCGAAAAATAATTTTGAATCATTATGTCTTCTCTATCTTAGAAATGCTAGAATACATAACCGCAGGATTTCCCTGGAAGCGATTGCCATTCATGAAAATGACACCGGCTCCAAGTAGAACCGCGGTAAATCACACCCATGTCTACGCCTCACAACCGTGAGATGGGCGGCCACATGGTACGGTGGAATGACGATGAAGGGCCGGCGAAAACCTCGTAAGTCCTAAGGACACGAAACGACCCAAGAATGCCAGCTCTTTGCATCCATCTCGCAAGTGCTTTGGCATTTTTCTGGCACGCGGGTATGGCTTCGAGGTTACGAACCAGTGATGGTTTCGCACCTCTGGGAGCACCGATGACAAGGACAATCATTTTAGCCGAATATTCTTTGTACACTCCTCGCAGCTCCCGCATAATGTCTCGATACCTCTGGGAGCGTTCGGCAGAGCAGGGTCACGGTTAACACCATAAGAGCGACAAAAATGGTAATAAAGCGCTCTTAGGGCCGCATTATGCCTGTGGAGATATGTCGTTTTCGCGTCAGTGGGGCACTCGGATAATATGTGCCATAGGTGCTCAGAATGTGCAGGACACGCTCTGCATCTGTCGCTGGGAACGTCTTCACGTAAGATGCGGCTACGGTATACCAAGGTGCAAATGACACCGTCTTGACACGCGAAAATAAAACCCTCTGTGCCTGAATTAAGTCCGGGTGATTGAAGGAAAGCAAACCTTAACTCCATCGAGAAGGACTGATCTTTTACATTTCTGTGGAAGTTCCCGTGCATTTTCCTGTCGTGGATTTGTTCGAGGAAGTTGTTCACCTCTGCTTTCTTTACTCGTGCTTTTAGATGTGAGGCATCTAGATCTGATGTTAAGATCCAGACCAAGGGTCTCGGCCGCCTACTCCGCGACTTTGTACGGGAACGCTTCTGTGCTAATCATCTCGTGGTTCCTGACCATTGTTAGAAGAGGATCTCTTCCATTCGCCACGATGTGAGCTATAGCCAAGATAATTCGGTCATAAAGACATTGGATATTTAGAAGTCGGCGTCGGCCTTTACGGCGTGGGATGTATAAGCGCGGAACGGACGAGTTGATATGCAAGCTCTTCTGCATATGCATGATTTTACGTGTGGCGATATCGATGGCCGTGAGCTCGTGCTTCGTTCATCGAACCACCCCACATGAATAGAGTAGAACCGGGACGGCAAGCATGTTAGTTGCAGATATCTTGTTTAGCGCCGACAGATTGAAAGACCAAATCTGTCAAAGGAGACGCTTGTATCTGCTTCGGAGAGCCTGCTCCACTGATGTTATAACCTGAATGCAGCTCTCGGGCACGCCTAGGCTAACGTAGGTCTCTCCAGCGCGAAGGTGTCTAATAGCGCTTCTGTCCACGAGTTCACAGGCATCGCTAACGGTAGCAAGTCGTCCTCGTTTCAAATGAATCTTGGCACACTTGTCCAATCCAAAGTTCATACCAAATTCTCGTGTGTACCCCTCGACGATCTTTAGAGCATCCTTGAGATGCTGTGACCCAGAAGCATAGATCTTCAAGTCATCCATATAAAATATATGAGTGACCTTA
>JAUMHM010084266.1:0-12560 GCA_032362435.1 Melikaiella ostensackeni | reverse complement strand
GACTGGTCAAAGTTACCCTACTTTTGAAGGCTAATTTTTCGGCTTGTAATGATTATTTCAAAAATTTAACAACAGATAAGCGTAGATAAATTCTTTCTGAAAAAATTAATATATATGCAAAAATTATTGCTCTTGAATAAATTTTAGAAAAACGCGCCAACGAAAAGCATTTTTGGGGTAAATTCAAGGCAAGAAACTACCGATCCTGTCGGCCAAATATTAAGGAGACCCTTGGGCACGCCCGCGCTGTTGCACTCACTGCAAAACCTTTACCTCACCCCGGCAATCTCTATGTCTACTATCCTAAGGTCACGATACCAACGCTGACTGTAATTCACATCTGGCACTACTCTCAATAAAACCCTCTCAGGTTCATTTCTGAATTTTCTCTTTAGCCATCAAAGAAATCCACGAAATTTTAAAGTTCCTAAAAATTTGTCAAAAATATTTCTCTGACATTCAACAAATTTTGCATGTTTCTTGAAATTTTGATTCGAATGATATATACTTCTAGGAGTCACTTTTATCATAAAAATTGAACATAATGATTGAAAAATGAAAAACAAGAGCCTAAGTTTCTCATCTTGGCAATCGAATGTCAATAGCAAAAATTTGGATTGAAATTTCTTAATCTATTATAAAGATAGTTTTTATTACAGGAATGTTACTTTTTTTATTTCAAAAGGAATCAAAGCAGGCCGAGAAATTACTCCATACAGACACTTCGTTCGCGGCTGTTTTTTTATATTTATTAAAAAAAAATTTTTCAGTTATACACATACATTCGTAGACAAAGAATCAATCTACGACTGTAATTTCTTAAATTTGTGAAATAATCATTACAAGCCGAGAAATTAGTCCTCAAAAAAGGGTAACTTTGACCAAGCATATCTTTAATATCATCAACATTTATTGAAATTTAAAAAATATACGTCCTACCTTATTCTTTTACAAATCCAAGTATACCACATAAGTAATAATTGTTAACAATACTTTCAGATAAAATAGCCGCGAGAAGTAGAAATGAAGTTTGAAATGTTGAAAATGCTCTATTTGAATTTTCGTCAGATCGAAACATTTCATTGGGACAGTTTCGAAATATACTTGATATCTAGTAGAAACTTGGATTGGAATTTCTCAATATAGTAGAAGAATAGTGTTTTTTACAGCGATGTTCCTTTTTAATGGTGAAATAATCGTTACAGACCGGGGCATTAGTCTTTAAAAGTAGGGTAATTTTGAGCAAGCATATTTTTGATATCATCAATATTTTTTAGGTTTGAAAAATATCAGGCCCACCTTATTGTTTTACGAATCCATACTACACAAGTAATGATTCTTAACAATACTTTTAGATAAAATAGCCGTGAGAAGTCAAAATGAGGTTTGAAATGTTGAAACTGCTATATTTCAATTTTCGTCTAATTGAAACATTTTATTGTGATAGTTTCCAAATATACTTTATATCTAGTAACAATTTGGATTGAAATTTCTCAATATAGTAGTAAAATAGTGTTTTTCACAGCGATGTCCCTTTTTAATTGTGAAATAATCGTTACAGACCGGGGCATTAGTCTTCAAAAGTAGGGTAATTTTGAGCAAGCATATTTTTGACATTATCAATATTTCTTGAAATTTGAAGAATATCAGGCCTACCTTGTTCTTTTACGAATCCATACTGCACAAGTAATAATTCTTAACAATACTTTTAGATAAAATAGCCGCGAGAAGTCGAAATAAAGTTTGAAATGTTGAAACTGCTATATTTTAATTTTCGCCTAATCGAAACATTTTATTGTGGTAGTTTCCAAATATACTTTATATCTAGTAACAATTTGGATTGAAATTTCTCAATATAGTAGAAAAATAGTGTTTTTCACAGCGATGTTCCTTTTTAATTGTGAAATAATCGTTACAGACCGGGGCATTAGTCTTCAAAAGTGGGGTAACTTCGAGCAAGCATATTTTTGATATCATCAATATTTTTTTAAAATTTGAAAATATCCGGCCTACCTTATTCTTTTACGAATACAGACATACTACATAAGTAATAATTCTCAACAATACTTTTAGATAAAATAGCCGCGAGAAAAATAGTGATTTCTACAGCGATGTTCCTTTTTAATTGTAACATAATCGTAACGAACCGATAAATTAGTCTTGAAAAGTAGGGCAACTTTGAACAAGCATATTTTCAATATCATCAATATTTACTAAAATTTGAAAAATATCTCTCCTACCTTATTATTTTACGAATGAGGACATATCACATAAGTAATAGTTCTTAACAATACTTTCAGATAAAAAAAGCCGCGAGAAGTGGAAATAAAGTTTGAAATGTTGGAAATGCTCTACCATTATTACGGATATTTTTCAAATTTTAATAAATACTGATGATATCAAAAATATGCTTGTTCAAAGTTATCCTACTTTTCAAGACAAATTCATGGGTTTGTAAAGATTATATTACAATTAAAAAGAAACATTGCTGTAAAAAACCCTATTGCTGTACTATATTGAGAAATTTCAATCCAAATTGTTACTAGATATGAAGTATATTTGGAACATATCTCAATGAAATGTTTCGATTAGACGGAAATTGAAATAGAGCTTTTCAACATTTCAAACTTTATTTCCACTTCTCGCGGCTATTTTACCTGAAAGTATTGTTAATAACTATTACTTATGTGATATGCCTGGATTCGTAGACGAATAAGTACTCGTAGTACCGTCAATCTGTCATGAAAAAATTGGTTTTGGGGAAAATAATGATCAAAGCTATTTTATTTCATAAATCGTTAGTTGACGATGTAAATAACACAAAACCAAATTTTCGGGTCTCCCCCCTTTAGGGTTCTTGAAAAAGTCAAAAAGTTTTTGAATTTGTTTTTCCGTGAGAACGGTAAGTTGTAGAGAAAAATTTTTCAAGCAAAAATTGTAGAAGACTCTATTGTCTACAAATCACTTGATGTAGTCGCTGCGCTACAACTAAAAATGTACAAAATAGAGTGCGCCAAATTTGCCGAAAATCAGTTTTTGCTCTTTTTCAACCCGAAAAAAAATATTCTTAGGGTCAAAAGGATTGAAAAATTGTGAAGCAGGAAAAAACACTCAAAAACAATGAGGAAGTTTTTTTCTTGCGATGCACCGTCTTTGAGATACAGCGCTTTAAATTTCTAATATCAGGTTATATTCTTGAGAAGTGAAGTAAATTTGTCTTTTTTTGTGAAAACAAATACCGGCAGCTATTTTATTTCATAAATCGTTACCGAGGTATTTGAATGACCTAAGACCAAAAAGTCGGGAACCCCCTCCCCCTTATGCGTTTTGTTAAAACTAAAAATGTTTTTGGATTTGATTTTCCGTGAGAACAGCATGTTACAGAAGAAAATTTTCAAACAAAAAATGTAGAGGACAGTATTATCTACAAATTATCTGTGGCAGTCGCTGCCTGTGCAACCACAAATGCACGAAATAGAGGGAGCCTAAGTTGCCAAAAATCAGTTTTTGCTCTTTTTCAACAGGGGAAAAAAAAATTTTAGCATCGCGGTAGATTCAATTCAATGAAAAAGGTTTTTTCCTGCTCCACAACTTTTAAATCACTGCGATGAAAGAAATTTTTTTTCCCCGTTGAAGAAGAGCAAAAACTGATTTTTGGCAACTTTAGCGCCCTCTGTTTCGTGCATTTTTGGTTGTAGCGCAGCGACTACGTGAGATAATTTGTAGATAATAGAATCCTCTACAATTTTTGTATGAAAAAATTTTTCTCTAGCAACTACCGTTCTCACGGAAAATAAAATCCAAAAACTTTTTGACTTTTCTCAAAACCCCCAAAGGGGGAGTCAGAAAAACTTTCTTTCGTGCTATTTACATGCCCCAATAACGAATTATGAAGTAAAATAGCTTCGGTCATCTTAATCCCACAAAAATGACAGATGTACTGTACTATAAGGTAGAAGGGATCTTCAAAGATAATTGAAAAATAAAAAAATGTTTAAAGATCAACGTATGTCCAAAACGCGAATTCTACTATACTTTTTGAAACTCTATTATATTAAACTTATGTTATATTAATTTATCTAGGACCGTTATTCGTTTAATGAGCCACCTCCTTCACTTAATCACCATTTCGTTATGGATAGAAAAAAATGATTTTTTACTAAACTTTCATCTGCTATCTCTAGATTAAGATAGAGTTAGATAAAATATCTGAAATCACATTCATCATTGGGTCAAGACTGTTTTGTTTAACTGACAGTAATGAAATTGTACGAAAGTTTTGGACGGGTTCCTGATTTTTTGAAAGTTTAAATTCCATCAAAGTAAAGCCTGATTAATTAATAAGACTTCGGCCTTACGTGAAAAATTTTGCCGTTATACATTTCATTATATCTTGTGTCGATTTTCCATAAATTTAAAGTTTTTTTATAGCATTTTTTGCGATTAAAACAAAAACCATCCGTCTTACGGAAAAATAGCTAATTATAAGTACATGTGGGCAAAAAAAAAATCGATTCGATATCAAACCGACATTGGACGCGCTGCGAATGCCGAAAACCCGAATCCGACGCGTGCATAACATAATTAATAGTAATATCAACTCCTTATATGCTATTCAGCTCAAGATTTGTAAAATGTTTTTTTGCAGGCTTCACAGGTTTATATATTTATTTTTTTATTTAATATTCTCAAGTCAGAATTAGAGAGGGAGACCTACTACTGAAGGGTAGACCAATATTAGTGTTATTACTTGTTACCTTAGCTTTATTTCACTTTACTTCTCGACAAATAACAGTATTTTCATATTTGTATTCTACATTTGTGGCATTTGGATTAATAATTATAGAATGGGAAGTTTCGTGTAATGCAAAATATTTGTACCTCAAATTCTCATTAATTTTTATAGTTTTGAATTGTAATTTATATCCTATAATATTTTTGTACCTATAACATTTAAAAACAAAAGTGAAACCGATTTTCACTGATATTAACCTTTTTTAATTGTTTAATTAAGTTTTAAGGAAAAGAATTACGGGAAATATCATCAAAATGTATAATCATATTTTCAAATTCCTTTTCCAGTATAATTTGAATATTAAAAATTGGAAAGTTCGAATCACTAACTAAAGTAACTTGAAGTTCCTGCATAGCTACTTTTTACATATACGGAAGCATATGCTACACATATAAAAAATATGAGCATTTCAAAAAATAAATCAATGCTGTCATTTTTACTGATTATATCATTGAAGAATTGACAGCTGCAAATCTATTAAATTGAACAATTTTTAATTTTAAATCTCTAAAATTGAACTATTCCAAAAAAAATCACTCAAAACTGCATCGTTTTCTATTTTGCACATCAAATATTGAAGAGTCTTCATTTGAAAATATTCTAGCTTGAAGAATTTCTCATTACATACCTTCAAAATATACATATTGAAAATGTAGTTATTTGGAATTCTATATTTTCAAAATTCAAGAGTTTTCAATTGTAAATCTACGAAATTAAACTATTCAAAACGAAAAAAACACTCAAAAGTGCATCATTTCTAATTAAACAGTTATACACATTCAACTTTAAGGAAATTTCAACTGCAAATCTTCAAGGTAGACCAATTTCAAAAAGTTGTTCCAAATTTCATGATAATAAGCTATAAAATTTCAAATTAAATAATTCGCCGATTAAAATCGAAATTGTGTGAAAGCGGATGTAGTTATTTAAGTATTTATTTTAATTCATGATTATCATTCATTATATTTTATAGTACTCTGAATTTGAGCATATACTTTAATTTGATAGTAAGATAATTGAAATAAGAAGCATGTCATAAGCGCGCTATTTTTGCTCTTAGAGAGTAATGTTGTGAAACATTTGATTCGTTTTCTTTTCAAATTTCAGGACGCCTTTATCGTTTGAATGTTTCAGATATGTATGAAGTTTTGAAATTCCTGCAATAAATATTATACACTTTCTAAATCTGATGAGTAAGAGCTAACTAATCAAATAGTGCAAGTCATTATAATTGATTTTCTAAGTATTTCTACAAATCAGTAGTAAAAAAAACTACTGGTTCTCGGTGGAATCGTTATTAATTCATTTCCGTAGAAAATTTCTATCGGAATAAGTAACAAGTTTACTGCTATTTTTAATTTCGCACCACTTTATGAATACGCTTTCATTAATTCAAATGTATAAAGTATATGATCAAAATTTTGTTTTATTAAGTTTCAGTCACTTGTGAAAATAATCGGTACAAGAATTTGAAGCATATTCATTCAAGCTTGAAAAAATATTCATTTTGTGGGCATATATAGATTTTTTTGAATTGGAGAAGTTATTTAATTGAAGACGAATTCACACTTCACATTTCACGATTCTCCAATCAATTCTAAAATTTTGATGTTTTATTAATTTATTTATGGAAGCTAACGACTTGCTTCTGTTCATTGATGGATTATGGTCACTAAATTGAAAGAAAGTGAAAAGGTGGAAAGCCAGTTCAATCTGAGGCACATCGAATATCGGATTTTTTGTCGCACGGGCCGATCGAATCGTGAATTATTCAGTTACTTAACATTTCTTTGGATCTCGCATAGTTTTAGTAAGAAACGGTATTTTTCATTTTAAATGACATTTCTCGCGATTGAAACCAAAACTATGCCTTTCATCAAAAAATGTTTGAAAAAAAGTTGGTAGATTCTTACGAGATAAACACATTAGTTACTCAATATTTTTTCGCACCTCGCATAGTTTTGGTGTAGAGTGTTTATTTTTGTTTTCAATGACATTCTTCGCGATTATAACAAAAACTATGCGTTTCATAAAAAAAAGGTTCGGAAAAAATTTGTAGATCCCGTTGAGACTTAAAATTTTTTGCATCTCTCATAGTTTTGGTGTAAAGTGGTACTTCTTATTTTTAATGACATTTTTCGCGATTGAAATGAAAACTGCGTCTTATCAAAAACTGGTTTGGTAAAAAATTTGTAGACACTTCTGCGATGAACAATTTTGTTTGTCGATACCTTATTGTATTTTGCATGATTCCGCCGGAAAAAAGGAAATTATATTTTACAGTAATATTTTTCAGGATTAGAACAAAAACTATGCGTTTTACCAAAAACATGGTTTAGAGTAAATTTGTAGATCTTTTTGAGATGAACAATTTCACTTTATGATTTTATTTTCGTGTCTCGTATAGTTTTGCTGGAAAATGAAATTTTTCATTTTTGAAATATTTATTGTCGATGGATAAAACCAGAACTGTTCGTTAAAAATAGCTGGTCAAAGAACTCGTCCTTTCTTTTTAAGCCTTAAAAATGTCTGCTAGAGCGCAATCCAACCAAATAATTCCTTCGAAAGTTATCGCGATAACAGACGACAACAACAGACAGACACCGAAGTGAAAATCATTTTTTCTCAATCAATGATTTCGAAAACGTCGAGATTTTAGGAATCCCGGGGAAGTCAATTTTTACATGAAACTAAGACGTTATTGAGATGAAAATTGAAAAATTATATTCAATTTTTAATTAAATGGTGAATAGTTTAAATACATCATAGAAGAGGAAAATAGAACAATTATTTATATTTAATATGTTTGGTATGTAGGGAAATGTATAATAGAGTAATTTGGAGAATGTATTGAACTATTTTGCATAGAAAATTTGAAATCTGAAGTCTAAAGTTCGTTAGTTTGCCTTCTACTACCAATGTTTATGGGTTTAGCCGTGAAAAATCAAACTGAGAAAAGTAATAATTTAACTTTTCCGCGAAGCCACGCTGAATACGATAAATAGACAGGAGACAAAAATTATGAGTTTCTGAGAGTTCTGCAAAATTGCTTCTTACCGTTTTCGTAATAGGGATGAAAGTTTTTGTTTTCGAAGTGAAAGACGCTATAAAGAAATCAAAAATTCAAATGTATAGCTAAAAAATGCAAAATATAGTGAAAGCTCCAACAGCAAAATTTCTCACCTCAAAAAGACCTACAAAATTGCCTGTTACCATTTTTCATATCTATATTTCACTCCTTAACTCTCATCAATAAAATTGAAATATGCATAAAAAATATTTTTGTTACTTATGTCGGTTCTGAAACTTGCCAATATTTTCGCTACCAATCCCAAACATATATTTTTAGCAATTTTGTATTAAATTAAAGTTACCTCATAGTTTCTCATGTACAGCAAATTTATGCTGAAAACTACTCGATTTTCGTGCACTTTGTTTCATTCTTTCTCGCTTTGTTTTACAATTTTCCAGTTAAGTATAAAAATATAATGTACAATTCCGATTTTCCAAAATTTAAACTAACCCGTGTAAAAATATTTCGTCTTGGTTTTGTCTTTAAGACGTTTCATTTTGTCTCTGAGAGATTGAAATCTGGTTCCATCTAAACTTTGCTTCAAAAAGATTAAAATTGTAGTTTTCTATAAGGATCTTCTAAACCGTAAGGAATACAAAAAACAAACAACATTTTCGGAATTTTCGCCAAATAAGTGTAATAGTCACAATAAATGAAACGAAATGGATTCATTCAATATGCATATTGTATAATGAATTTACAAAATTGTTTAAACGTAAATAAGGATTAGCTTTCATGACGGTATTAGGAAGACCTTTTTTGCCAGGACAGGTAGGCCATGGAAAGCTTTTTCCTGTTTCAAGAGATTAATAAAGTCTGGCTCCGTCTCATGAGCCAGACTTCTCAGACGTCTTTAACAAGTCTGGGAAATGTCCTAATTGTTCATCATCAAGACGAAATCCAAGACGAAATATTTTTACACGGGAAGGTCAAGCAATGTACAGCGCTAAACGCGAGTGTCATGATGCGAATGTATTCCTCAAACCCGACGGAGTTTTGAGGAAGTCATATTGCACATTTTCAATTCAAAAAAAAAAAAAAAAAAACGAAAATGGAAATTGAAATTTTAAGCCAAACAATGCACGATTTGAAAAAATGTATTGGAAAGAAAAACCGGAAAAACGTTACTTTTTGAAAGCCCTACAACACTGTCATGACAACTTTTTGAATTTTGTTGAAAAATCGAAATTCAGCATTTTCAGCCAAATAACGCGAGATACGAAAAAAAGTTAAGAAATCAGAATTGTTGTTTTTAGAAAGACCTGAATGCTTTTCTTTGAATATTTTCTGATATTTATTTCTGATATTTTTTTCTAATATTTTCTGATAGGAGACATATTTTGTTCTTCAAGTATGAAAAATAGTATCAGAATATTGTAGTTTCTATTTTTTAGCTGAACGACGCGAGATAGGGAAAAAAGTCAAAAGAGTAGAATTTGTGATTTCAAAGAGTAAAATAAAATGTCCATTAAATATATCTTTATGAGGCCAATCTCAAATCATGAATATAATTTTCTAATCGTCTCTTCAACTATTCATTTGTATATATTGTACGGTGAGCGCAGAATATAAATTTTTACATTAAGAGCATATAACACCGAACGTGAAGCGCAACGATAAAGTACTTCAGAGCGCAAAGCGCGACGACCGAATCGCGCGCCCTAGGCGCGCTTAACCTTTCAAACTCGTTACTACTCGTTTAATTTCGAAAACATAGTTTTTTTTACCCAAATAAAGTACTGGCTCAAATTTGAGAAATAATGTATTCATTCTCATAATTTTGAATGTACTCTTCAAATCTAAATTAGTCGAAATATTTACTAATTCGATAAGAGAAAACTTGTTAATTCTTTTTAGAAATAAATAAATTTATTTAGAGCTGTATGTATTAATCAAACGTGGCTTATAGAAATAATAAAGCTTAACAATGAAAAGTTGAATAAGAAACGCGATTGTGTGACATTTTAAGCTTCATTGAAACAATAATAAGGCATTACTGAGAAATTTGTAAATAACTAACATAATCTCCACCTGATCTCTGGCTCCACCAGCATAACATATTCACACATTATTACTGTTTCAAAATTGAAAAACAAGAATCATTTGCCCACTTATTCTATTTTACGTTACTTACTTGCTTTAAAAAAGTCCCTTCAATCTATACACTCACAGAACCACCACGAAATACTATAAAATGCGAACACGCCACCTAACAGAAGTCACTTGCGCCTTTTTTTATCGAAAACAATCGACAACGAAAGTTCACGAGTTAATTAGCGACTGGAATCACGGAATGAACTCACACCGTGCGCTAGTCGCGGGCTCAAATGCTTAAGTGAGAACGAGCATTGCTGGAACCTGACCTGGGAGCAGAAGAGGGGGCGAGGCCAGAGTACTTGCTTCTGTACCCCCTCCCATGCTCCAAAGTTAGGTTTCAGCAATGCTTGTCCCCACTTGAACGGTCTGGGGACGCGCGTGGGAATTGTGAGTTGAGTGTGCGAGAGAGACAGAAATATGATAAGCACGCCTCAAGGGGTGGAGCTTGTTAGTGAAAAAAATTTTTTGACCTATGCCTTTCATATAAGAGGCTCCACCCAAATTCGTCCCTTCTACTCTTAACTACTCAGTGAAAAACAAATCACAGAGAAACGGCACATAGAATAAAAGAAAGCATATTTTATTAGACATCACGTAATGTAGCACTCATCCTAATAAGAATTTAAGTTTCAAAAATACGGCGTGCGAAAGGTAAAAAGGCGTGGATTTTTCGTGTCTGGTCGTCGTTACTCAACTTTAACCCACTGTATCTTCGCAAATAAATATTTTTAAATTCCAAAGAGGTCACAGCAATTCTTTCATATTTTGACTGCACACAGCCATCAATTCAAACTCAGTGTATAAAAAATTGTTAACATATTATGCACTTAATCATAAGGATGCTATTTCTCTTACCTTATACAGTTCAAAGTTGCACACAGGCTCAAAAACATTGTATAAATTTTGTAAATACAGTGATGCAAAAGTGCAATGAATAATAAATAAATGTAACTTGTTCTGAACAATATTAATTTTGAGCCCAGCACATTGTTGTGCTGGTGTGAACTCACAGCAGGGAGGCTTTAATCCGGGGGCGACATAGCAAAGCTGGTTTTACATGAATCTTGAATAGTTTGAAAGATTCGACATATTTAATGTAAAAAATGAAAATGCTGAGATGACCCGAATAGTAAAAATTTTAAAACTTTTCAAGATTTCGAAAATCCTTGCAATACATATCAAGAATATGTTAATACAGACTTTTTATTAAAGTTTGGTGCCAATCGGTTGGACATATTAGGCTACAGAGGTGAGCATAGGTGAAAATTGCAATTTTTTACGGTAATTCAACAATAAACAATCATTCATTTTTCATCCAAAGTTCTAGCCTGATATTTCACCTAGGAATCTATAGCAAAAAGCAAAAAGCAAAAAGCAAAAAGCAGATAGGTTTTTTTTGGTGAATATTTTCCTCAAAACTACTCTCTGAAGCCAATGAATGCAGCCATTAAACTTTACAATACGTTATGAATTGCCTTTTTTGTGGAAGTTTGAACATGAAAGAAAAATATATGAAATTATCCAATTTTAAGAAATACTTTCACGTAAAGTTTTGATTCGCAGAATCTAATACTTCGTTTTTAAGGGTTTTTGGGCACCTACAATTAGGGAAAAAGTCACCAACAAAATCGCTGACATGGTAGCGCAAAATTTTGAGTGGAATTTGAAAAAATCTTTTGAATAAACCATATATATTTTGCTAATAAGTTTAACGCGTTTGAAATGTACGTTAAAACGCCATTTTTTACTAAGCGGTCGTTCCATAATAATACTAACTATTTAATCAATTGATGAAAGGTTCGCGAGTTAAGCATTGTTTATTTGAACTTATATTCTATAGTGAAATTTGGAAAATTTAGAAAGAAATATCAATTCACTACTTCGTCGATGCCCCCTTGCCTAGGTCTTCGGATATGAAGGTATCTGTTTCCCCTTTCCTGGCTCCAGATTATAGCTAGAAGAAAAGTTCTGAATGCCGCACGGTGTTTATATACAGAAAAAAAGTTTGCCTGATATGTAGCTCAAAAAAACTACGACGATCTCTTCGTAATGACTCTATATGCTGGAAAATCACCCTTCCAAAATCTGCTCTGATCCTTTTATCAAGATATCTTAGAAATAAGATTTTCATTCAAATTATTCGAAAATTGATATATATTTCAATAAGTACAGCATATATTAGAAATGAATTTCGTTATGATTTATTCTTTTTTACATTAGAAAATATAATAATAAATACATATTAATAATATAATAATATAAATTGACAAACAGAAATAATAATAATTTCGATATAATATGTTAAACAAAAATAAATAAACATAAATACATTATGACCTGTTAACACAAGAATAAATACAAGTCTTTTTAGATTCACAGAAATCATCACTATTTATATCTACACTTTAAATATGAAGAGATGAGAACTCAACGGTGGCATTTTTCAGTCTTTGCGGATATGAAGTCAGTAATAAGATTGATTTTTCGTCTTTCCCAAAATTTTAGAAACTCTCTACGAGCCGCTTCTCCGGCTTGCTCCGACCATAAGCCTAAACTTTGGGTATTCAATAGTTCTAGGCATTGTGTCAAGTGCTG
>JAUMHM010084265.1:0-12563 GCA_032362435.1 Melikaiella ostensackeni | reverse complement strand
TCATTTCACACTTATCAACTTTGACAATCGATATGTGACCATAGAAGGACGCGATTTATACGCTATATTTTATACAATTACAACACTCAGCACACTTAGAAATAATGTATGCCTTTCGTAATCAGAATCTTGGTGTAAATTTGAAAATAAATTACTGAAAATTACAATTTTTCTACTGAAAAAGTTAGTCTTGCATGGGGTACATAACAGGGTCGGATAGGTGCAGAAAATTTACAATTTATAATTTACAATTGACTTCTTAAAATTTCATGATTTAAAATTGTCGAAATAGCAATATCTAGAAATATGAAATTGATTCTCTTATTCAAAAAACATAAATTCAAACATGTAATAATTTTCAATTGAATTTGATGCATTATCTAGAAAATTTACATATTCAGTAAAAAATTAATAATTTTTTATCTCTTTCGGATTTAAAATTATGCAGATTTTAATTTCTCACTTATGAACGTTTTCCAATTTTCATTAAAAAATTTGTCAAATTCAAAATTTTACGATAAAGCACTGCTACAGTTATAATGTTTCACTCTTCAATTTCGTAAAGTTGAAAATTTTATACAAGTACCATGAGTTTGAATTAAATCTAATTTAATTCATTAATAGCTGTGATTAAAAATGGTACAATCAAATTGACGAAGAAATTTCTTTTCCAACATTACTTGCAATTTTGAAATTGATATGTACCAAAATATATGTAATCCAGAACTTTGTTTATGTTTCACTGAAATTTAAAGAACCACTTGGACGTCTTTTCTCAAGAAAGAAGCAATTATGAATAATACAAAATTTCCTCTATTAACAGAAAAATGCGTTCCAAGTTAAACAAGTTTTTTTTCTTATTCAGTTGAATTTCCAACAATAAAAAAATATTCTTAACCAAAAGAGATGAACTTTTATGCCAAAAGGACGAATTTTTCAGAAAATAATTGTATTTCCATCCTTCAAAGTTCTAATTTTCAACAAAAAAGTCATTTTCAAACAAGAAAGATAAATTTTTAACTAAAAAGGATGACTTTCTCATCATGAAAGATGAATTTTTAACGAAAAAGGTGACTTTTTTACCCGAAAAGATGAATTGAAAAAAAATGTCAACCAATTGGTTGAATTTACAACCAAATGAACTTACAAGCAAAGAACACAAATTTTCAACCAAATGATCGAATCTCTAAACAAAGAAGATAAAATTTCTACTAAAAAGAGTTGTATTTTCAACAAAAAAAGTAACATTCAACCAAGAAATATGAGATTTCACCCAGATAGTTGAAATTACAAAAAAAAAATACTTTGCAATAAAAGAGGAATACATTTTAAAGAAAATATTTGAGTTTTCAAATGAAAAAAAATGAATTTTTTGAAAGACAGTTGAAATTTCAACCTAAAATGTTGAATTTCAAACAAATAAATATTTTGAACCATAAAAGATGAATTTTCAATCAGAAAAGGTAATTTTTCTGTCATAAAAGATGAGTTTTCAACCCAGAAAGACGAACTTTCAACAAATGAGTTAAGTTTTCAAGGTGAAAAGTCGAATGTTTTAAGTAACGGTTGAATTTTACGCCCGAAAAGTTCAATTTTCAAGAACTGTTTCTCAATTAAAATAATTTAGTTATGATTTTTCACCCCGATGTTTTCAAAGGAAAAATCCTCATCTTTCTTATGAGCCTAAAATGAAATTAAAAAATAGTCGAAAAATAGGAAAATTAATTTTTGACCTTCATTTTGAAGGTCAAGTGTTCATTTGTTCAAAACATGTTTGTATTCAGTGAAAAGGGCGTGAAGAATTATATCAAAATTGTAGAAAACCATTTTTTTACTATTGTTCAAAAAGTTTTAAGTAATCGAAACAGATGATATCCTCAGAAAAACTACTCAACGCTTATATTTTCATGAATAAGCAAATGTCAGCTCACTTTTTAACTCAGGAGCCTTGTAAGGGAAGAGCTCGGTTTTCATTCAAGTCAAAAAATTAAAAAAATAGTCTGAAACAAAAAAAAAGTGAAATTTATTCTTGACTTTCATTTCTGAAGGTCAAACACATATTTCTTCAAAAAATGCTTTCAATCAATGAAAAGGACGTGAAAGATCCGGTCAAAACTGTAACAGACAAAATTTTGTTTTATTGATAATAAAAAAGCTGCAAGCTGCTGAATTCGACGGTAAACCCAAAAGAACCAAGAATATAACCCCCTCCCTCTCGGTTAATGTTTGTTTCAATGGCAAAATTTTTTCTCTATGAATTGTCATCCAGTAGGACTACACTTTGCCGAAGTTTGAGTCCGATCGGAGAAGTTTTATTGTTTGGGCGAAATCACACCCTACCGATACAAATTTAATGGAAATTCACTAAATATTCTCAGGCTCAGTCAAGCTTCTGAAATTCCTATCTTTAAGTACCCAGATAGCACTTTTTGAAGATCCAAGTAGCCCTCATAAATTTTCTGAAGGCCCATAAACTTGGTTTTGTGAATATAATTTAAATTTTCCTAAATAGCAATGAACTAGGCAGAGGCTGCCTTGAAAGAGTAGGCCCAAATCGGCAATCGCTATCTAGCTAGCGAAGCAGGTAGAAGGGATTCTTGTAGTAAAGTTGCAGTGCAGGGAGCAGAATTGAGAGCTTCAAATATAGTTTTCTTTTTTCAATTTCCAAATTGGAGATACATAAGTTAAAAAACAGAATCTACGGATTTGTACAATTGCAAGTATCTGACATTTGCTCTGAAAAATTCAAAATATATAATACCTGTACATTGCATGCATCTCGTAAACTGTTTGCGATACGTGAATACAGATATCATTTTAACATTTGCTATCAGAGGAATACTGTATATAAATATGAATATATAGATTGTCACATATGAATATATTCATATAAATGAATAAAATAATAATTTTCAAAGTGTTAAAGGAATTAGTCTTATGAAATTTTTATGATAGGGAGACCTTAAATATTCCAACTGCCTGTCGTACTTCGGTATCCTCAAGGTTTGACTTCTATTTTAGCCGTAAAAAGCACCCAAATCTCTAAGACTCCTTCTAGAGAAAAACACATTCATATAATATCTTGGATTTCATTAAAATCGACCCGAACTGGCCTGGCATTTTTGCCTGAGATATTCCTGAGATTTTTTTTTGGCAGGGCTTCAGAAATAATGCCCCATATTGGGGCTCATAGTTTTTGTGACTTTCGCGTTCGTAGCATTAACGAAGTAAGAGTGAGAACTTGTTTTCTAGCCTTCTTCTTTTTAATGCTCTTTCATCCTGCACCTTTCGTCCGCTAGTTAAACGTAGAGGGTGAAAAGTTTCTTATGCGGAATCACGCGGAACTTTGCAAATTACAGGGCGCGCGATAAATAAAACAGAGAAGCCACCCCGCTGACGGAAAGAGGATGAGAGCGTGTACGGTTAGGGGATTTGAAAACTCTCTGGGCTGGAAACACTGAGGACACACGGAGTCGGCTTGAGTTACGAAGTCGAAAGATGCAAGTGATTCCGCCTGAGAATTTTGATAAGACGAGACACCGCTTAAATAAAAACGTAATTCCCAACTTCTAAGAGTATTACATCTTTTCGAGTGAAAACAATACTTCTTTCTCAAGTTTCACCTTGAAGCGAAAATATCTTGTGTTTTAATATGGAGTTGTTCCAAACTCACAAAATGCTCTTCAAAATCCTTATTATTCAAAACAATATGTGAGAGGACGGAAAAGGGTAAAGAGATTATTTGGACGCGCATGAATAAACCCCGAATTCTATTTTTCATAATATTCATCTTACCAAAAATCATTTGGCCGAATAGCAATTTGCTGTAATTTGTATTTAGGCTAATTGCCAGTTTACATTATTTTCATTTTTCCGAATTATTTTTTGTGCTAATTTTTATTCTTCCGAGTTACTATTTGTCACAATTTTTATATTTTTAAATTACTATTTGACATATTTTTTATTCAACCTAATTATATGACAATTTTACTTGATTTACATAATACCACTACCGATACAAATTCACTGGAAAACCTCTAAATATTTTCAGGCCCAGTCAAGTTTCTGAGGTTTTCTCTACAAGCACACAGGTAGCACTTTTGAAGATTCAAGTAGCCCTCATAAATTTACTGAAATCATATCAACTTGTTTTTGTGAACATAATCGAGGTTTTTATGAATAGCAAGGAATTACAGAGGCTGCCTTGAAAGAGAAGGCCCCACTCAGATTTTTTTGTAGTAAAGTTGCAGTGCAGTGGCTAGATGTGAAAACTTCAAAACTAAGTTTTTCTTCAATTTCCCAATTAGAGATACGAAAGTTGAGAAATCAGGATCTACGATTTTTTACAATTACAAATATCTAAAATTCGCTTTGAAAAATGGAAAGTATATCACCCCGTATGTCAATATGTTTCCAGAGACGAAATCATGGAAATTTCGTCTGTAAATAGCTTGAAACAGGCCTGACTTTCCCCAGAGAATATTTAGAGATTTTCTCTCGGTATAGACCGAATTATTATTCAACATAATTATTATATTTCCGAGCTATAGTTTGTCATAATTTTTATTTTTCCGTATTACCATTTGTCATAATTTTTATATTTCCGAATCACGATTTGACATAATTTTTATTTTTCTGAATTGCTGTGTGACATAATTTTTCTTCTTCCGAGTAAGCACGTAACCTAAAATTCACTTAAACGAAACACCATCTGTAATTATCCTCATGTCATCAATGTTCATTCTTCCTAAAATAGCGTCCGGAATTCTTATTGATTAATTCGAATTTCGCGGCATTATTCAGTAAATCAAAATGCCGGGCGCCATTTTGGGAAGAATAAAATTTATGTTACATGCAATTTTGATGACATGGGTAATTCGGGATTATAGGAATTACGTCAAATTATAATTCGGTAAAGTAAAAATTATGTCAAATGGTAATTCTGAAACATAAAAATGATGTCAGATGGTAATTAGGGTGAATGGAAATAAGAACAGAAAGTAATTTGGAAGTATACAAATTAGGTGAATTGGGAATTAGGATAAACAAAAATTATAGCAAACGGCTTTTCGTTTTTTTTTTATTGAAATTTCTAATTCCCTAATTCAATAATGCTTCATTAATATTTAAGAAATCATATGTGTCACCTAATAATTGCATAGATTAAAAAAATTCTACAAAGATGAAAATTTTTTAATTATTCAGTATTGAAACAAAATTCAATTGCGTCTTCGAAGAGTGAATTAATTTTCAATTAATTGATTTAAAATGCTATTAGTTTAAAATTATTCGATTCCGAAGGCATAAAACTTCAAATTTCTCACATACTTAGGAATTTGATTTGGAACAGTAGAAATGTTAAAGTTTTGATCTACGATTATTCATTTTTGATCGATTTTCATTTGAAACTGTTCAGTGTCTAGTGTTTTAATTTGAGATAATAAAAGCACATTTACAAATAAACAATGTTCAATTTGTTTGCTAAAATATTAATTCTATGAGATAATAAGGAAAAAGAAACGAATATATAAATGAATCGTTTTAGTTCATTTCCGTGCCTAATAGGTCCATCGGCCTTCTGAAACAAGGACGACAGGCTAAGAAAAATAAAAAGTTTGACAAAGAATTTGAATTTTTGGCAGACAAGAAATTAATTTCAAAATATAAATTGGAAAATTTCTTACATATTATTTGGTTCAAAAATCACGGTTAAAACGTCATTATCGACGAGAATTATATTGTCTTTTCATTAAATAAGAAAAATTGTTTTTAATGCAATGTTGGCAACCGTGTATGTGTGGAACTTGTGTCGTTTGCACACATGTGGCATTTGGAGGTTATGTTCACGATTCTTTTTTTATTTTTTATTATTATTTTTATTATATTTGATTATTATTGTTATTATATATATTATCTTATATATATATATATATAATTATACATGATGATTTAGTATAACAAGAATGGAATAATATCAATTAAAGGTAAATCAGTGATTATCATAAAATCTTTGTAATGGTAGATTCAACTTTTCCTTCAACTACTACTCAGCCCCGCAAAAAAAAGTAGAAGTTCTGACGGACTAGACTAGTCAATTCCTATGGATTTCGAGCCGCTGAATCCAAACCCGTTGTTGGAACTTCACCATCAGTTCCTGTTTTTTTCTAACCTTAAAAAAATATTTTTTTTCGAGATTTTTCATAATTAAAAACATGTTATGAAAAAAACGCTAGTTAGTTTTGCAGGGATTCTCTTGGGGATTCTCATCTAAAAGGTGGTATCTAAGGATTCCAATCTAGAAGGTGGTATTTGAATATTTCAATATAAAAGCTGTTATCTGGAGATTCCATTTTGAAAGGTGGTATCTGGGGTTTACAGTATGAAAGGTGGTATCTTAGGATTTCACTCTAATTTCATTGAGGTTTTTTTTATGAAGATATATAATTAATAAAATAACAAGGTATCTTAGTGCATTTTTTAATTTCCAATTCAATCCAATATTCTTAAAACATATTTGTGAGGTATCTTAAATGGATTGAATTGAAAACAAGTTAAATGAATTCATCAAGATACCTTCAGGGATTGATGGAAAGGGAGAGGGCACTATGCAAATATGCATAGGGAAGCTCTGAAGGCCCTCGTTGGAAGCTTTGCAGGCTCTTGCTGGAGACTCAAGGAGGTTCGAAGACCCTCGTGGGAGGTTTCTGGAGGCTCTCGTGGGAGGCTCTGGAGGCCCTCGTAAGAGAATCTAGAGGCCGTCGTAAGAGGCTGTGAAGGTTCTTGAGAGTCTTTGGAAGCTCTCCTAGGAGGCTCCGGATGCTCTCGAGAGAGGCTCTGGAGGCTCGTGTAAGAGGCTCTGAAGGCTCTGGTAAGAGGTACTCAAGGTTTTCGTAAAAGACACTGGGGTCCCTCGAGGGAGACTCTGGAGGCTGTCGGATGTAGCTCTAGAGACCCTCATGGGAGGCTCTGTAGGCCTTCTTGGGAGTCTTTGGAGGCTCTCCTAGGAGGCTCTGCATGCTCTCGAGGGAGGTTCTGGAGGCTCTGGTAAGAGGCAGTGCAGGTTCTCGTGAGAGGTACTGGAGGCCCTCGAGAGAGACTCTGGAGGCTGTCGGACGCAGCTGTGGAGGCTCTCTTAAGAGGCTCTGAAGGCCCTGGTGGAAGGCTCTAGAGGCGCTCGTAGGAGGCTCTGGAGGCCCTTATGAGAGCCTATGGAGGCCCTTGTAAGAGGCTCTGGATGCTTTCGTTGAAGGCTCTGGAGGCTCTTATAGGGGCTTTTCAAGAGGCTCTGGAGGTTCGCGTAGGAGGTTCTGCAGGCCGTCGTGGGAGCCTATGGAGGCCCTCAAGAGAGGCTCTTTAGGCTTTCATTCGTAGCACTAGAGGCTCTTGTAGAAGGCTCTGGAAGCCCTTGTGAGAGCCTACGGAGGCCCTTGTGAGAGGCTCTGGATGCTATCGTTGAAGGCTCTGGAGGCTCTTATTAAGAGGCTCTGGAGATTCGCGTAGGAGGTTCTGCAGGCCGTAGTGGGAGCCTATGGAGGCCCTCAAGAGAGGCTCTGGAGGCTTTCATCCGTAGCACTAGAGGCTCTTGTAGGAGGCTCTGAAGGCCCTCGTGATAGGCTCTTAAGGCTGTCGTAGAAGGCTCTGAAGGACTGCTCAGGAGGATCTTCTCAGGCCAGGGCTGAGCATATGTGGGGAAAGCGGCGCACTCTTAATTCTGTAATTAAAACGTGATATTGTCTTTTCTGGGTTTCGCAATTGAATTCATTAAACTTAAAATAAACTGAAACGTACTGAGTTAAAACTAAACTAAAACTTAAAATAAAATAAACTTAAAAATAAAATTTAATAATAAAAATTAACAAATATTTCTTAGTTGCAAGCCTCTATGATTTTCGACCAGAAGAAACAAATATCGCATTTAGAAATGCAAGATTGAGAGTGCTTGATGCTACTTAGCCCTAGTTTAAAGTATCTAAAATGATACTCTTTCTTACAGTGTGCTTTTAGCCGAGTCTTAAATAAAACAAAATAAACAAACCTTAATTATTTGAATAATGCCAAAGAACTAGAACTTTTGCTTAACACCCAAGAGCTCAAAAATATTCAGGCATTTTCTTGAAAGAAACTTTTTTCTTCTTGGTGGCGAGATGAAGGAAAAAGTACCCAAAGAATGTCATGGCAAAATAAACAGGAGAAATTGGAGCATGCACGCTTTTCTAACTCAAGACTCGATTGCATCTTAAAGCAGTTTGCATCTTGGCTTTGTGCACACAGGTTTCTACTGTATATGCTACATATGCGGGCAACATAAACGTGTATGCGCGTCTGGCGGGTGCGCTCGTTTATTTATGAGTTATCCGAGCTCCTACATCCCAACATTTCTTCTTGCTTCCAGGTTGGCGCACGTGCCTGAATACGCTGATAGTACGCTTCGCAAATTGGCTACTGTAAAAGCAGAGCTGGGCTTATATATTTCTCTCTTTCAATTTTACCCCCAAAGCTTAATGGTATCGTAGACAACAAGGAAAAATTTAATATTGAGTATTAGAAAATGGGTCCTCATGGAATTACCTCAGGCCATGAGGGGCCTATGAGGGCAATCCAGGCGTGGTCCCTCATGAAAACGACATGCTAATCCTTGAGGATCCAACACGGGCTTCCCTTCATGGTTGCCATAACTGTTTTCCTCGAGGAGCCCTCGCAGGCTTCTCGCAGTTGAACCGACGGGAAGTTTTTTTATTTTCAAAAATACCAGTTGATAATTTTCTCTTAATCATTTTAAAGTAAATTTTAATGAATATATATGTATTGTTAATATGTATAAAATATAAATTTAAAAAAATGAAAATATTAGCGCCTAGACTGGGACTTGAACTTATGACCAGCAATGTATCACACTGCACACCAATCGAAGATTGTTGGAATTATTCTCAGCAGCGTAACTAGAAACGTGGGGGCCCCCCTGCGAAATTTTTAAGGAGGCCGCTTCAAGAAAAAAAGCAGTTCGTCTAATACAAAGTATTGTCCTATTTTAAGAAAAAGGCCGAGATATAAATTACTTAGTAGTAAATTAAGCAAGGTGTTTTTCTGAAATTTTCAGACCCCCCACCTCCATGTAAGATACCATTATATTTGCTCCGACCCCCCAACCCTCCGAACCGTATTATGATCTTATAAACTTAGGGAACGAACATAAATATAAATTCTATTAATTAAATGAAAGTAGAACCTCAATTGAATTCGTTTTAGGAGAGAAAATTTCAAGATTTCCGAAATAATATTTTTAAATTATTAAAAATAAACTTCAAAGTTTATTTAAACTATAATTCTTTAGCCTATAAATTATAAAAATTCGTATTTACTTACTGCAGGCTTCACAGTATTTCTCTTATTCCCTTCTTCTGTTATTTTTTATGTTTTCAACTGAAAAGTGAACTGAATTAATAGAACCCAATAAGAAAATTAATCTTTTTTTGTTTGAAAGTTGATTCTTTTTGTCTGAAAAGTCTTCTATTATGTTTTTGGTTATTATAATATAATAATATAAAATTATGTATTTTAGTGTGAAAATTCATCTCTTTTGTTAGACATTTCATCCTTTATGAAAAAAATGCAAATGTTTGGTGGAAAATTAATCCGTTTCAGTTGAGGATTCAACTATTTTTTCAAAATTCGTCTTTTTGGTTGAATTTAAGTGTTTTTTATTCAGAATTGAAATCGTCTTCAGTTGAAATATTAACTATTACATTTTTCGTTGTTAATTTATCTCTTCTCGTTGAAAATTCAAGTCCTTGGTTGAAAGTTGATCCACTTTGTTAACCATTTATTTTTTTTTGGTCGAAAATTCCTCATTTCAGTTGAAAGTTCATTTGTTTGGTTGAAAATTCAACTGTTTTGTTGAAAATTCGTTTTTTTGTTGTTAAAAATTCATATTTTTTAGTAGAGAATTCAATTATTTGATTGAAAACTCATATACTTTGTTGAAAATTCGTCATTTTGGTAGAAATACGATCTTTTTGGTTGAAGATTCAACTATTTGGTTGAGAATTTATGTATTTTGTTGAAAATTCGTCTTTTCCGGTAGAAAATTAATCTTTTCTGTCAAGAATTCAACTTTTTTGTTGTAAATTATACTCCTTTAGATATGGATTCACCTCTTTTGTTGGACATTCGTCTCTTTCTGTTGAAAATTCAACTACTTCGATGAATGTTCAACTATTTTGTTAGAATTTTTTTGTTGAAGATTCAACATTTCAGTTGAAAGTTCATTTCATTGGTTGAAAATTTAAATATTTTGTTAAAAATTTAAATATTTTGTTAAAAATTAGATTTTTTTGGAATTTTTTCCTAGTTGAGAATTCATCTGTTTAGTTGAAAATTTGTGTATTTTATGAAAATTCATCTGTTTTGGTTAAAAGTGGAACTATTTTGTTAAAAATTCATTTTTTTGATTGAAAATCCATCGTTTGATTTAAAAATTAGTTCTTTTGGTTTGAAATTTAATTATTACATAGGAAATTAATTTTCTCGGTTGAAAATGATGTTTTTTTGAGTGAAAATCAAATTATTTCATTTTTGGTTGAATATAATCTTCTTGATTGAAAATTGATGTATTTTGTTGAAAATTCGTATTTTTTTATAGAAAATTAATTATCTTGGTTGAATATTCATATTTACGCGTTGGAAATACATGTGTTTCGTGAAAAATTCGTCTTTTTGGCTGAAGAATTTAACATTTTGGATGACATTTTTCTTCTCTATTGACTAAAAAATCTTTCTTGGTTAAAAATTCAACTTTTTTGTTGTAAATTAACCTCCTTTAGATATGGATTGAACTTTTTTGTTGAAAATTTGTCTCTTTTAGTAGGAATACGATCCTCTTGGTTGAAAATTTAATTATATGGTAGAAAATTTAAGTATTTTGTTGAAAATTCGTCTCTTTTGGTTGAAAATTCAACTACTTTGTTGAAAGTTCAACTATTTTGTCAGAATTTTTTTTGTTGAAGATTCAACATTTTAGTCGAAATTTCATTTCTTTGGTTGAAAATTCAAATATTTTGTTGAAAATTAGTTTTTTTGTTGAAATTTTTTTTCAGTTGAGAATTCATCTGTTTAGTTGAAAATTTGTGTATTTCCATGAAAATTCATTTACTTTGGTTAAAAGTGGAACTATTTTGTTAAGAATCCATTTTTTAAATTGAAAATTCATCGTTTAATTGAAAAATTAATATTTTTGGTTTAAAATTCAATTATTTCATAGAAAATACATTTTTTTAGTTAAAAATTCATTTTTTTTAGTGAAAATTCAACTATTTCATTTTTGGTTAAAAATTAACCTTCTTGGTTGAAAATTGATACATTTTGTTGAAAATTTGTCTTTTTTGGTAGAAAATTAATTTTCTTGGTTGGAGATTTATATTTTTGGGCCGGAAATACAAGTGTTTTGTGAAAAATTCGTCTTTTTGGCAGAAAAATTCAACATTTTGGATGAAAATTTTCTTCTCTCTTGATTAAAAAATCTTTCTTGGTTAAAAATTCAACTCTTTTGTTGGAAGTTTGTCTTTTGGTATTAAAATTCATCTCTTTGAATCGAAATTTCATGTTTTTGGTAAGAAATTAATCTTTTTTAGTTGAAAATTCAACTATTTGCTAGAAAATTTATTAATTTTATTGACATTTCACCTTTTTTGGTCAGAAATTCTTCTTCTTTGTTGGAAATTGATGTAATTTGTTGAAAATTAATTTTCCTGGTAGAAAATTAATTTTCTTGGCTGGACAATTATATTTTCGTTTAAAAATATAACTGTTTTGTAGAAAGTTCGTCTTTCAGGCTTGAAAACCGAACATATTGGATGAAATTTTTTTTCTTTGTTGACGAAAAGATCTCTCTTGGTTGAAAGTTCAACTCTTTTGTTGGAAATTCGTTTTTTTGGTTCGAAAATTCATCTCTTTTGGTAAAAATATTATCTTTTTTAGTTAAAAATGCAACTGTTCGGTTGAAAATTAATCTTCTTTGGTTAAGGATTCAGCTATTTTGTTACAAATTCGTGTTTTTTGGTTCAATTCAACTATTTGCTTGAAAATTCATGTATTTTGTTGAAAATTCGTCTTTTTGTGTCGAAAATTGATCTTCTTGATTGAAAATTCATGTATTTTGTCAAAAATTAGTTTTTTTTTGGTAGAAAATTGATCTCCTTGGTTGGACTTTCATATTTTCGGGTTAAAAATACAACTATTTTGTAGAAAGTTCGTCTTTTCGGCTTAAAAATTGAACAATTTGGATGAAATTTTTCTTCTTTATTGACTAAAAAATCTTACTTAATTGAAAATTTACTCTTTTTTCAAAAATTTGTCTTTCTGGGTTTGAAATTCATCTCTATTGGTCGAAATCTCGTCTTTTCTGGTAGAAAATTATCCTTCTTTGTCGAAAATTCATCTTTGAAGTTAAAAATCCATCTATTTGGATAAGAGCTCATATATTTTTTTGAAAATGCAATACTTTTACCCGAAATTTCAGGGATTTGAGGCCTTGCAAGTTAAATTTTTAAACATTATTAAAAAACTTA
>JAUMHM010084264.1:0-12563 GCA_032362435.1 Melikaiella ostensackeni | reverse complement strand
AACAGAAGAGTTTTCTGTGCATTTGTTGATCTGGAAAAAGCTTTCGATAAGGTGAATATATCTAAACTTTGGGAAGTCCTGAAAGGGTATGGAGTGAATGGTTGTTATTTAAGAGCAATAAAAGCAATATAAAATGGTAGTAAAGCAAGTGTAAGAGTAAATGGACAACTGAGCGATCGGTTTGATATCAAACAATGCGTTAGGCAAGACTGAGTTATATCCTCCTGGATGTTCAATATTGTACATGTACGAATGTCTAAGAATGACTTTTTCAGACCAGTGTTCGGCATGCCATTGACCAGGGTAGGGTAACCTGCCCTGACTTTCATGTGAACTATTTTCTGGGTAGCTACCTGAGGTCTCGCCATGTGATTTTTCTATAAAGGTTGAAAATTTGAAAAGTTAAAAGCAACAAGACGTCATTGGAATCTGAAAAATTCGTATATTTCAAATATATTACTTTTCAATCGCTAGTTGCAAAGGTAAAACTCCATCATAGACTGGAAACTAGTAGGAAAAATTAGGCCGGTGCCAGCCTGACCATACCTGAAAAGTGAGAAAAAAGTTTGCCGAGCATGGCATTAGACGAAGAAGGTGTTGATCTCGGGAAAGTGAAAGTAAGTGGACTGGCATTTGCGGATGATAAGATTGTTACAGCGGAATCAGCCGACGATTTGCAGAGTATGATGAGCAGCCTGGATACCAGCATTAAAAGTATGGGTCTTAAGATTGGCGTGAATGAAACAAAAATTATTGTGTTTGAAAGAAGGGGTGAGAAAACAGTTTGCAACATTGCCTTAAACAAAGAGAGGATAGAGTGAGTCGATGATTTCGCGTGTCTTGAAAGTTCATTTACTGTTGACGGAAAGATAGATGCACAGATATCCAGACGTATGATCGAGGGTAGAAAGATCATCGTCAGTGCACGAGCTATTGCTATAAGTAAAAATGCAACGAACAAAGTCAAAATTGCAAAATATAATTCTATGCTTGCACCCACTGTGCTGTATAGTGACGAGACCTGGACGTATCACGACAATGATAGGAGTAAAGTGAATGCGGTTGGCATGCAATTCCTGTAGAATATATGCGGTAAAAGGCTAATAGAAAAAGTTAGTAAGAATGTGGTGTAGAAGAAACACAAGAGCTTGCATGAAAATATGTATGCATGTAGAGGAAGCAAAATGTATATGCAAGGAGAGGAATGTATGGAAGACAATTGTTCATAAGAAGAAGAGTGGCACCTCAAAGGAAAGATTTTGGATAATCATGAATCCTCGTGATGTGGATGGGGTAACGAGTATATATCCTCCTATGGGCTTATCAGTCAATTTGAGTGCTGTCGTGTAAATCGTGATGTGCTCTGTGAAGCTTTTCACGTGGGTGATTACTAGAGAGATTGATCAGCGACTCATGTCGGAGCAGTATTGTGGTAAGAGTATGTCGTTCGAATGAGCAACACGTGACTTCTAGATTGATCTAAAATCTATCCCTTCTCCTATACATCCCATACTCACCCTCACCATATAAACTTCTTGATGCCCGGTAGTGTGTTAAAAATGAAAACATTTTAAAGCTGATAAAGTGGCGTTAAGGTTTATGACTTTTAGCTATTATAGACCACTATACTGGATAAATTTAACCCGGGTACTTCTTTTTAACGAACAAGAACTAAGAAAAAATGAGAAAAGTCAACGAACCCTGGGCTTTGACAATCTTTTGAAAGATTCTATTTCCTTTTCGTAAATTACGTCATGGTATACAACAATTCTGGGATTCGGATAGGCTTCTTCTTCTTTAAAGGGTCCTATTTTCAGGAAAGGAATACCATGGTCCACGTATCGGCATTTCAGTTTTTTCTGAATTTCCTTAGGTAGTGTAATTTCTCCACTGCAGAGTCTTCTGTACTGTGCGTCAGCATACTGAAATTTCAGCACATAATACATATAAACTTTTCAATTCTGCCAAAAAACTGAGCCATATGTCACAGTAAAAGAATTAATCAACAGTACTTATTGAACTGAAATAAGAATTTCATTCAAAATACCTGTTTGAGGACCAAAAAATTGTTTTTTTTTCAAATTTTTGTGTGACTCAGAGGTCATTTTGCACTAAAACTGCTATGCAAGTTGTGAAAGACGTATCTGCAATTCAAATCATTTAGCTGTGACTTTTTCGTATCTGAAATAAAATTCATATGAAGGAATTTCTTTCTGGTTCGATTTATAAATATGCATTTTGCAATAGGATGTAGATGATAGATGTTACCAACCTAACGATTAAGAAAAGACTTTACGAATTTTATATCATATACGAAAAAATGACAGGTACTCATTCGAACTGCAGATACGTCTTTCACCATATTTGTGCGTCAGAAAAGGAACAATTTTTAGAAAAAATCGGGCTTTTTTCTACCATCTTGTAACGTTGTAGGTTTTAACATAGGTTAACTCCGCAAAGTTAATGATCCCTACCTCCTACCGGATCCGCAAGATACATATGTGGGCGTTCGCATGAAAAGGACATTTATGAACGGTTCTAGTTTAGGAGATATTCACGTTTTTCCAGGTCAGGGTCAAAATTATTATTTTCGGGTTTGAGTGGAGGATGATACTAGAATCTATACTGCATCTTTTGGCATTATATTTATGTCCCGAAGTAACCGGGAGTGGGCATATTTCATGTTCGAAGAAAAGTATAAAACGTGCGCTTATCAACACTCGCCAACTTTAGATGCGCTTTTCTCGAGGAGCAGTTTTTCTGAGTTTCAAATTCAAAATGCCCCGACAACTCGTTTTTCGACCTCAACGGTTCGCCTTGGGCTTAAAATGTCGGAAATTTATCCGGCCATATGACTCTATACGTAACTCTATACTATCCATAAGAGCCCTTTCCATGCGGACGCCCAAATATAGCCGTTATAGAGCAAATATAAAGCATCTACTACTACACTACTAACTACATCTACTTCACGAGAACAACTATCACCCAGGGGTCAGTTATGTATTTTGACATTCGCATTCGCATTTACATTCGCTTTCTTCTTCACCTGTAATTTTTTCCGAAATTCGCGCGACTTGAGAATTTCGACTCTTTAAACGTCACCGATGACGTTTAACTCATAAGGTAACTGAGTTTATTTACATATTCGCGAATGAATAGTTAATATAGTGTTCCTCTTAGACAATCCAAAACAAGGTTAATTTTTGGCATGGGAGTAATATCTTACATGTATAAGTAAATTACCCTTCCGTGTGAATTTTGAATTGTGTCCCTTGGTTTGTTTAATTTTTCGCGAACGAGGTTGAATTGGTGTTTATATATTGATATAGATAATTTATAGATAAAGAGATATAGAATTAATATATAATTAATTATAAATAATTTTACTATAATATAGTTTTGCTTCCTGTATACAAAAAAAGGATAGGCAACAATTGAAATTTCTGCAGGTATAAACCAACAATTCAAAAGAAATAAAGGATAAATGAAAGTAAGAGTAATTATATTTTGCTGTATTTATTACTATTCACAAAAGATGTTTACTTTTTAAATTTACTTATTAAAACTCTTGCTCGTGTTTTCCACTATGAGAAAAAAGTTTATTCGCTAAGTAAAATTTGATTGTAGGCTCATATAAAACTTTAAACCTCCGCTGAAGTTTATATTTGCACAGACAAATCTCGACAGAATTGAAGAAAACAATATAGTTTCTTGATGAAGGAATATCATTCATTTATAATAATATTTTTACAGAACCTGGAAGGAAAAATGCCTCGATAATAACAGAAGCTGAAAAGGGAATGTTGAAAGTCGAAAAAAAAATAATAAAAATGAAATTTTATAGTATAAATATTTGAGAGATATGTTAATGTTCTGGTCTTACTCCCGAAAGTACTATTGGAAAATCGAAAATTCAAGTTTTCAGCGAAACGATGAGGTATAAAAAGAGAAGGTTAAGAAAACTCCAAAAAGGTTATGAAAAAATATATATTGGTATTTTTCTACAACTTGCATCATTTTTAAGATATTTGAAAAAAATTACAAATTGAGATTTTTTCCGGAAAAAATTTGAAGTGCGGAATGTGTTTAAATAGTAGAGTTTCTCTTCAAGAAATCGTACTATAGTTTGAACAAAAAAAACTGTGGTAGCGTTTTTGGATCTCGTTCAATTGCTTTCACACTTCAAGAAATTTAAACTGTACAATAATTTTACACTGTATGCCTTAATAATGGAATAATTTTTAATTAAAATTTTAGAGGTTGTAATAATATCAAATAGGAACTTTATAAATTAGGCAAATTTAGATTTAAATGTCTAAAATTATGTGTTTTCTTTCTAATCGATAAAAATGGTAGAATATCAAATCTCAAAACTATGATTTTAAGCAATTCTAATTAAGAGCCTACATCATTAAATCAATTCAAATTCGGAAAATCTGCAATAAGACAATCTGAAAATGAGAAACGTTCCAAACTGTTCACTTTGAAGTTGGAATTCACTAAAATATTTATAAAGTTGTAAAAAGTATATTTAAAATCTACAAAGTGGTGCTACCAATCAAATTATAATATAGAGCTTTATTAAATTGCCAATGAAATAAATATTATACCGACGTTCTTAGGATACTCTCCGAATTTTTCGATCGTTGGGAGAGACATCTAGCTCGATATGTGTGAAGAGTCACTCCAAAGGAGTGGAAAGACTCACTCAACGTTGCAGTGAATTCGTTTACTCGATTTTTTCGAATGAGTGAGTTCACTCGTTTGAGTAAAATCAGTACTCAAAGAAGAGTGAAAATTTTCGGCTTGGCCACTTTATGGAGAGTGACTATTACACTTCAAAAATAGTAAAAATATTTACAGTGAAGCTTTTTCATAAATTCTGAAGCAATGCCGAATGCATTTAATGTACTTCCCAGTCACAAAACAGGTCAATCTTCATACCATAGGTACATCTGTTCGTATGCTAGAATTATGATGTCCTTAATTTTCCCGAATAAAGGACATTCTTCCAATGAATTCGAATATGAATGTGAAAATAGATACTTGACCCCCCAATCTCTCTCGAATGAGCAGAAAGTAGCGGTGGTAGAAATGCACTATCTGGAGTTTGAGTAAATACCTCTTTGCTGGACAGGCTTGGCGTATCGGACCTGGGGACAAACCGGATTTTCGTGGACAAATTCAGCTAGAGGGTACAATTCTTAATCGATTTCAAAGTCTTTTTTTAGATCGATTCTGTACTAATGAGCGAAAATCAGTCATTCGTTATAAACATTATTTGTTATAAACGTTTTTTCAACAGTCCACGGCCATTACTGACAAATTTCTCTTCATGAAGTACCGCAATAATCATAAACAAGAATCGTATAAATAAATTTCATTAATAAATATACGAGGGCGACACGTGGACTCTTCAAGAGGAGATGACGTGTGGCGCTCCTCAGGGATTGCGGGTAGGGCCATTCGTGTGGAATGTCATGTATGACGACTTCCTGCGCATGGACCTGCCTGCTGTTACGACGATATTCGGCTTTGCGGACGACGCGCTTGTCGTGTGTACCGCTGACGACGTGGGAATTCTGGAGCTGAGGATCAATGAGAGTCTATAGCGGGTGAAGCGCTGGCTGGATGCCAGAGGCCTGGAAATGACCCTGGAAAAAACCGAGGCGCTTCTCGTCACTGACAGGAGATCCTCCAATCCTTGGCGGATTATGTTGGATAGACTCGAAGTCCAGTGGAGCAGGAGTCTAAAGTTCCTGCGAACGCAGATGGATCGGAAGCTTAGCTTCCGCGAACACCTCGTTACCGCAACTGCCAAAGCCCTCCAATGTGGAGCTAATTTAGCTCGGCTTATGCCCAACTTTGGTGGACCCAGGGAAGCGAAGAGAAGACTGGTGGTGTCCGTGTTCTACTCGAAGCTGCTTTACGCGGCTTTGGTGTGGGCCTCGGCAACCAACAACCAGGCCATCTCGAAAAAGCTGTCTTCGGTGCAGAGACGTGTTGTGCTGATAGTTGTCTCAGCCTACCGAACTGCGTCGACGAGTGCCGTGCTGGTCCTGGCGAGCGTTTCGCCAATAGGCTTATTGGCGAAGGAAAGGCAAGAAGCCTTCCAGCTCCGTAAGGAGCTTTCCTGCAACAACAACGAGCAGGAGTACACTCGCGCTAAAGCCTGGTCTACAGTCGCCGCAGACAGCCCGTTGCGGCGCCGCAAGCAAGCGCCACAAGTCACCGAGAGCGAAAAGTTGGTTCAACTCAACTTTTCGCGCCGCAACTATCTCGCGTGATCTCGCGTCGAGTGTCAGCTGACCAATCAGAGAGTTTCATCACATTACCACGTGCAACCACACGTTTGTAGCGTTGTCGACACTGGGTCGATCATTTCGAGAGATTTGGTTTTGCATTTGTCTGTCGATTGTTTTGTTCGTTTAGTGAATTATTATTCTGACAACATGTCAAGAACGAAAAATAAATGGTCGGCAGAACGCGTCCGGGAGTTAATAGATATTGTGAAAAAGCAGCCGGGCTTGTACTCCAAGGGCTCGAAAATATACAGAGATTCCTAGGCTAAAAATTGAGCATGGGAATCGATTGGGAAACGCCTGGTTCCTCCATGTACTGGTAAATACAATTTTTTATGCTATGATCAAAATTTTTGAAAGAAAGTCGTTATCAGGACTTAAGGAATTGAGAAAGTTTATTTCATACTTCAAAAAATTGAGTCACGTTTGTAGGTTATATTCGCTCTGATTGGCTGCCGAAACAGCGCCACTCGCGACCACTGTAGACGGCTATTACCTTGCGTTGCGATGCCGCATAGCATCGCCGAGTCTTGCGGCGCCGCAACGAGCTATTTGCGGCGATTGTAGAACGGACTTAAGGTAGCCATCCTCAAAGAGGCTAGAAGCCAACTCGTAACGAGATGGCAGGAGAGATGGCGCGGGTGGAGCACTGGGCGATAGAAACACTGCCTAATCTCAGATCCCTCCCCCTGGCTGGATAAGAAGCACGGAGAAATTGGCTTCTACCTGACGCAGGTGCTGATGGGGCACGGTTGTTTCAACGCGTACCTGAAGCGCTTTAAGAAGAGGGACGAAGAGGGCTAAAGATCTCGATGGCCGTTCCGGATGTGACAGTAACGGGTAGAGCAAGAAGAAATCCCTGCTAGGGACACGGGCTTCCGGGAAACGGACGATGGAAGAGTTGCATACGCGACTATAATGAGGAACCCACTGCTTGTGAAGTTTGCAGCCGAAAGGCGGTTCCACGAGCAGTGTTATGGGTTCTGCAGATGAGGTTTTTGGTTTTAGTTGGTATGCCTATACCTGTTCTAGGTGACTCCAACACAGCGTCTTTAAAAGATTTGGCCCTTTTTCCTCCTCATAAAAAAAGGTAAAAAGCAGGAGTCATACATTCGCCACGTCCACGTTCGTTGACTCTGGGTTAGGTTAAGATCGAATGATTATCCATTGCGATATTGTCACCTTTCAGTATTATATTCATTAATGAAATGTATTTATGAAATTCTTGTTTATAACAAATGCGGTACTTCACAAAGAGAAATTTTCCAGTAATGACCGTGGACGATTGAGAAAACCATGTCGTCGAATTGAAAAATAACAAAATATTAAATTTGTCTGTAACAAATGACTATGAATTAACAAACGTTCTTATCAAGTGAGGCTTTAAAAGGAATAATGTGCCATTGGATGAATTTTGATTAGATTTTGTTGAATAAAGCTATGCTTATCCGTTAAAAAGTAGCCAGATCGTTAATTTGTTTATAAAATTATTTGAATAAAGAAATGTTCATCTTCTGGTGAATTGTCCACGGAGAAGGTCATTGTGGTAGTACTGATATTTACCTTAGCTGTAATAACAAAGTCTATATGTTAACATGGTTGATTTGTGAATTTTTTCATTAAATTTGTTAAAAGAATTGAGAAATTTCACCGGAAAATAGAGTAATGTCGAAAATTAGTACTGTTTAGTAATTTTCAGTCGACTCCATGAAAACTCGAAAGCCAATCTATACAATCACAGCTAAGAAGTTAATTTTTTATTAACTTCGATAATAATGGGGTGTTCTATGTTAAAGGAAAAGCTCAAGTCATTGATTTTGCTTATTTTTGGTTATCTCGTAGTGTTTAGGATGCTCAAAAGAGGTGCCAAACGATTTTGCAAAATTGTCAATTTTTCAAAAGTTGTTAACAATTAAAAATGTGAGACCTTTTGTTTTTGTTGCTTTTCAACCTGAACGAGATCAACGATTCTTTTGAATAATAATATTTGAAGCCTTCTTAAGGGCATGTCTAACAGGCGTCACGTGACCAAACTAATGCTCGATTTTAAATCTTTATTTTTGGAACGATTTACTCTTTTTGTAAATGAAATATCGCTCTGAAAGTTTAAGATATGCAAAAGAAAATAGTAACTAAAGTTTGTATACATAATTCGGGTGGAAATTTGTAAAAAAAATTTCTCGAAGAAATTAAAACTTGAGCAACGTCAAAATTTTTATGTTCAAACAACTTTTATCCACACGAAATGAAATATTGAGTTGAAATTTTCGGAAATGACATAAACGGCACTAAGAAACGTTTTTATGGTCCTGATTATTTGCAGTTGAAAAAAAAATTGTTAATGAAAAACTAAATTTGGGAAATTATCGACTGTGCGACGGCCTACATATCGAAGTTCACAATGGCAGTAAGTGACAGGTTCTGGACTGACATGAGGATCCTTATTGATCCTAACCGCCAAAAAACTCGGTTGCTAATTCTTCAAATTTAGTTTTTCATTACATTTTTTTTCAAGTGCAACTTATAATTATAAAGTATTATATAATAGTATAATTATAATTAGGACCATAAAAACGTTCCTTAGTGCCTTTCATGTTATTTGCGAAAATTTCAACTCGATATCTCATTTCATGTGGATATAAGTTATTTGAAAAAAAATTCTGACGTTGCTCCAGTTTTAATTTCTTCGAGAAAATTTTTTCACAATTTTCCACCTAAGTGATGTATATAAACATCAGTTACTGTTTCCTTTTGCATTTCACAAAGTTTCAGAGCGATATTTTATTTACCAAAAGAGTAAATCGTTCCAAAAATTAAAATTAAAAATCGAGCATTAATTTGGTCACGTGACTCCTGTTAGACATGCTCTTAAGTTGACATTAGAATATAAAATTCGTTTTTTTTTTTGTTATCTTCGGAATAAAATTAGTGGAAGTTTCTAATTTTCTGACTAGGGCGCTCGCGTGCACGAAGGACGGTTATTGAAGAGTGCTGACAGTACATACTGCAACACTTTACGAATATAGCTCATATTAAGACATAGGATTATAAGCTGCTGTTAGATAAGTGTCATTCATGAAAAGTTGAACAAAGAGTCTTCCGGTTGTGAACTTCGCTTTTTCGGAAAATACTTAACGGTTTGAAAGGGCTTATTGCCTGGAGTGTATGACCTGTCACTCCAGGTGACATTTTTTTCTCCAAAATAACAAAAAACACAACTTTCATATTTTTATGTCAACTTAAGAAGGCTTTGAACATTATTTCCAAAAATATTCGATGATCTACTCCAGGTTAAAAAACAACAATTCAAAATTGCTTTTTCAATAAACAATTGAAAATTCATAATTTGTGATTTTTTTTCTGCTTAAAATTCAATATGTTCTGCGTGAGTTCGTATAAGGATATTTTTTGTAAGACCAATAGATACAGAGAAAAAAAATCTTAAAAACCAAAGGTCCAAAATTTTCAAATATTAATGACTTTTGAAAAATTCAAAATTTTACAAAATCGTTTGGCACGACTTTTGAGTACCCTCAACACTACAAAACAATCAAAAATGAGCAAACTCAATGACTTAAGTTTTCCCTTGGACATGGAAGGCCCTAATGTTTAAAAAAATACATAATATGGAATAAGTCGTAATTAAACATTACTTATACATACACTGCGACAAAAATTTCACAGAATAAAATGTCTGCGTCTTGTTAATCCTCAAGAAAGCATTTCCGCTGATCAACTTGTTTATAGAACATACATTTCTTATACTTGCTTTACAATATACGTGAGCATTTCTAGAAACAATCTACACTGACTTTGAATATTTTTGAGGAATTGCAAACAGTTCGAACACAATAGGAGACATGAATTTCCGAGAGTACTTTTTTTTCTTTTCTTAGTTAAAACAAAACATGAAATCTTTTTCAAAAAATCGGCCTTCACAAAATTATTCTAAGTTTAGTACAAAATCGAAATGGAAAAAACTTTTAAATTGACAAAGAATTGTATCCTCTAGCTTAAGTTGTCCTCGAAAATCTAATTTGGCCCCAATTTGCGGCGGCTTGGATTCGTATCCCGGACCGGAGCCAATTCTCGCGTTCTATCGATTATTTGCCGGTCTTCGAATTTCACAAATATAGCGTTCAATTGCCGGGCATCCCCGTTTTAATATGTGTATACAATCTTACTTGAAATGGAATAATGACGTCATAATCATTAACTTCATCATCTTTCTCCTCAGTCTCCTCCGCATAAATAGCGGAACTTTCCTGAGTTGTGGCACTAAAAGTTCGGGCCACCTTACCTGGAAATGGAAAATTTCAAAAAATATTAATAAATTCACTAGTATTAGTTATAAGGTATTCAAGGTCATTATTAAAAAAAAAATAAAGTAAGGAAGAGCTCTGAAGAAATCATCTGATAACTTCCTGCTTAGCTCACAATCATCAAATTATGTGAAAATTTCAGTGAAATATTGCTCTTTCCTTCAAATAAAATATCAGAACAAAAAGTGTTTATAATGAAATATTGTTTGCATATTTATCAAAATAGTATCTGAAACGGTCTTTTTTTAACTGTAGCTTCAAAATACTAGAGGCATATGATAGAAATAGCTGCCAGCATTTTGACACACGCACCTCTCCTTGTCCATTCCTCAAAAATATCCTCTTTGCTCTCTCTCTCTCTTTCAAATTATAACACCTCTCCCCTTGCCTTTTCCATCATTTGATACTTTTTCATTTTGGTTCCTTCCAAGTTAGTCGGATTTGAGAATGCTGATGTTGAAATGGTATGGGTTTCAGACAAAGTGAAAGACTGTATGAGTGATTTTTTCAAGAAATTCTATGAATGTCAAGCCATAGAGCATAACAATCGTGACACTGAAGAAGATGCGTTAGACAATCCCCTTGCAGGTGGCAGAAGAAGGATCGTTTTCGACGACACTACATCCGTGATTAAGAAAATAAAAAATGGTAAGGCTGCCCATGCGAATAGCATTTCCGCTGAAAATCTTGAGAGCGGTTGCGGGTACTTGTTTGTGTGGCTGAGTAAATCTATGAATATGTGTGCTGTGAACGGTGAAGTTCTAAATGAATAGAGAAAAGCAATTATCGTCTCACTTTATAAGGAAAAGGGGAATATAGGCAACTGCACTTATTATGTCGTGTGCGAATCAAATATTTAACTTGAGACAGATCACAGAAAAAAGTCTAAGAGTAAACAAAAGAGTTTTGGTGCATTTGTTTTAAAAAAACCTTTGATAAGTTGAATAGATCTGAACTTCGGGAAGTCCTGAAAGAGTATGAGTTGTTAGGTATACGAGAAATCGGGCTTCCGCTTGAGAGCTCGAGATCCCGTGAAACACCTCCCACCAATCACCACAGCCAAAATGAGCAAAGGGTGCCAACGAGTAATTCATTATATTTAATTTGTTTCTTCTTTTATAGTATCTAATCCGCAATAGATGTCCATTTCTCAGGAAACATCAACATTTCGATAATCGCGTTTTTATGGATTGATCATTAACCGGTTACCCCTTCACAGCGTGAAACGAGTCTAAAAAACTTGCTGGAAAAAAAGTTTTCTTTTATCAAGAGCTTAAATTCTACGCTGATGAATTCATTTAATACAATTACAATTTTTAACTATTGCCAACTTATGAAAAAAAATCATTTTAGAAGTGAATTTGATTCGGATTCTGTAATAATTAAAATCTTTAGATAGGTATTCATGGAGATTCATTTAAAGGCAGTTAAAAATTATTGAAATGATAATTTTTGTACATAATTCCTAGTATTTTTCTAGTATGATTCTAATAATTATACGATGACTAGTACACTGAAAGTCTCTGATAGGTCAGTCTGCAGTATATCATTCCGAAAAGTTCTTTCCAGGACCAGGGGACGAAGGTGCACAGAGAGCGGCACTCTAAAGCCAGCAAACTCGTCCAGCACCGCACTAACAAAGCTGGCTGTATAACAAGTGCATAATTTCGTCATTTCGCACGGTCCGCACTTCGCTTCATCCGCTTTCAGTGTTTACGTTATGTGTTACAAAAATATCGCAGGAAAACAAGAAGCAGCGTTTATCATTCAAAACAAACAAACCATTTGCCATTTTAGGCAAGAACCAAAGTCGGACCCATATTGGAATTTCAGTGTAGTTATCTTTCTAGTATACGTTGAAAATGTCGTAAAACATTTTTTGTGCATCAATTCTCCTTATTTTTCGTTCTTTTGGGTTTCGGTGTAAGAGGCTGGG
>JAUMHM010084263.1:0-12564 GCA_032362435.1 Melikaiella ostensackeni | reverse complement strand
TTACAATTTTATATACTTTGGGTCAATAAAAAAAAACGATGTCTTTCAAAAAACCAGCAAAGATGTCATTTAATAATCTTCTTCACGCCCGACGATATTTGACACTTCTAGTACAAATCTAGTACGAAAAACGAATGGTTCATAACCCAGCCACCAGAGTGGTTCCCAACCCAGCCATGACGCCATTTTGGAAACGTCAAAAACACAGACACTTCTAATCATATTTCGACATAACCAAATATTGGATCGTAAAATAGAATCAAAACACTAAATAAATATGCATACACTCGCCGTTTTGGATTAAATTCACTCACTTGGATAGCACTCTGAAAAAAAATCAAAAAAAGTGTTCGCAATCGATTTTCAAACACGATGTCTGTAGCTGGCACGAGCAATACGTCTGTAAACTTAGGTGTAACCACAAAAACTGATTCATGTCAAAAGACAAACTTGACAGTTGAAAGATTGGCAATATGTCAATTAGGGAAAGAAAAATAAGTAATGGTTCACAACCCAGCCTGGTTCACAACCCAGCCCTCTCCCCTAATGGTTGAATTCTCAACAGTTGAAAATTCACGAAAAAGCGAACTTTATTTTGAAAAACAAGCGTTAAAAATGTTATATTTAAATAATTTTACATGAGAATTTAATAAATAAACATTTCAATCCATAAAACAAAAAGTTTGAGAAAAGTCGATTTTTTCAAAAACGGATCGCTATTATCTTTCTTGAATTTTCAGTAGTTAACAATTCGATTTTTTTTTTGTTAAACCTTCATCATTTTAGTTGAATTTCGTCTTTTTTATTTGAAAATTCAACTACTTAAGTAGAAAACTGAACTATTTGGTAGAAAATTAACTTTTTGTTGAAAATTTATATTTTCGGGTTGAAAGTTCAACTGCTTTGTAGAAAAGTTGTCTTTTTCGCTTGAAACTTCAACAATTTGGTTCAAACTGTTTTCCTTTCTTGAATGAAATATCTTTCTTGGTTGAAAATCCAACTTTTTTGATAAATTTCGTTTTTGTGGTTTTAAACTTGATCCCTTTGGATAGAAATTTCTTCTGATAATCTTTTTTGGTTAAAAATTCGTCCTTTTATTGAAAGTGAACTGTTTTGTGGGAAATTCGTCTTTTTGGGGTTGAAAATTCAACATTTTGGTAGAAAATTGAGCTATTAGATTGGAAATTACTTTCATGTTGAAAATTCAACTTCTTTGCAGAGAATTCGTTTTTTTGGTTTGAATCTTGATCTCTTCTGGTAGAAACTTCTTCTAACAATCTTTTCTTGGTTAAAAATTCAACTGTTTGGTTGAAAATTCAACTATTTTGGTAGAGAATTGAACTATTAGATTGAAAGTTAATTTTTATGTTGAAAATTCAACTGCTTTGTAGAAAATTCGTCTTTTTGTTTTGAAACTTGATCTCTTTTGGTATAAATTTCTTCTAATAATCTTTTTTTGGTTGAAAATTCGACTTTTCGATTGAAAGTTCAACTGTTTTGTTGAAAGTTCGTCTTTTTGGGGTTGAAAATTCAACGTTTCGGTAGAAAATTGAACTATTAGATTGGAAATTAACTTTCATGTTGAAAATTCAACTGCTTTGTAGAGAATTCGTCTTTTTGGTTTGAAACTTGATCTCTTTTGGTAGAAACTTTTTTTAACAATCTTTTTTTGGTTAAAAGTTCAACTGTTTGGTTGAAAATTTTGGTAGAAAATTGAACTATTAGATTGAAAATCAATTTTTATGTTGAAAATTCAACTGCTTTGTAGAAAATTCGTTTTTTACGATTGAAACTTCAAAAATTTGGTTCAAATTGTTTTCCTTTCTCGATTGAAATATCTTTCTTGGTTGAAAATTCAACTCTCTTGATAAATTTCGTTATTTTTGTTTGAAACTTGATCGCTTTTGGTAGAAATTTCTTATCATTTTTATTGTTTGAAAATTTTACGGTTTGGTTGAAAATTCGTCTTTTTGATTGAAAGTACAACTGTTTCGTTGAAAATTCGCCTTTTTGGGGTTGAAAATTCAATTATCTTGATAGAAAACGAAACTATTAGATTGGAAATTAACTTTTATGTCGAAAAATCAACTGCTTTGCAGATAATTCGATTTTCACGATTGGAACTTCAAAAATTTGGTTCAAATTGTTTTTCATTCTTGACAGGAAAAATCTTTTTTGGTTGAAAATTCAATTATTTTAATAAATTTCGTCTTTTTGGTTTGTAACTTGATCTCTTTTGGTATAAATTTCTTCTGATAATCTTTTCTTGGTTAAGAATTTAACTGTTTGGTTGAAAATTCATCTTTTTCATTGGAAGTTCAACTATTTTGTTGAAAATTAGTCTTTTTGGGGTAGGAAGTTCGACTATTTTGGTAGAAAATTGAACTATTAGATTGGAAATTGAATTTTATTTTCAAATTCAATCACTTTGTAGAAAATTCGTTTTTTACGATTGAAATTTCAAAAGTTTGGTTCAAATTTTTTTCTTTCTGGATTAAAATATCTTTTTCGGTTGAAAATTCAACTCTTTTGATAAATTTTGTCTTTTTTGTTTGAAACTTGATCTGTTTTGTTATACATTTCTTCTAACAATCTTTTCTTGGTTAAAAATTCCACTGTTTGATTGAAAATTCGTCAGTTTGATTGAAAGTTGGAATGTTTTTTTGAAAATTCGTCTTTTCGGGGTTCAAAAATCAACTAGTTTCGTAGAAAATTGAGCTTTTAGATTGGACATTAATTTTTTTGTTGAAAATTCGCATGTGTTGTAGAAAATTCATTCTTTACGCTTGAAACTTCAAATATTTAGTTCAAAATATTTTTCTTTCTTGACTGAAATACTTTTTTTGGTAAGAATTTTCAACTCTTTTGATAAATTTTGTCTTTTTGGTTTGAAACTTCATCTCTTTTGGTAGCAATTTCTTCTAATAAATTTTTCTTGGTTAAAAATTAAACTGTATGGTTAAAAATTCAACTATTTTGATAGAAAATTAACTTATTAGATTGAAAATTAAGTTTTATGTTGAAAATTCAACTGCTTTGTAGAAAATTTGTCTTTTTCGGGTTGAAAATTCATTTATTTTGGTAGAAAACTGAATTATTAGATTGGAAAATGACTTTTATTTTGAAAATTCTACTGCTTTGTAAAAAATTCCTCTTTTTGGTTTGAAACTTTATCTCTTCTGTTAGGAACATCTTCTAACAATCTTTTTTTGGTTAAAAATTCAACTATTCAGTTCGAAGTTCAACTATTTTGGTAGAAAATTGAACTACTGGATTGAAAAATAACTTCTATGTTGAAAACTCAATTGCTTTGTAGAAAATTCGTTTTTTACGATTGAAAATTCAAAAATTTGGTTCAAATTGTTTTTCTTTCTTGATTGAAATATCTTTCTTGGCTGAAAATTCAACTCTTTTAATAAATTTCGTCTTTTTTGTTTGAAACTTGATCGCTTTTGGTAGAAATTTCTTCTAATCATCTTTTTTGTTAGAAAATTCAACTGTTTGGTTAAAAAATAATCTGTTTTGGTCGAGGATTCAACTATTTCGTTTAACATTAGTCTACTTTGGTTGAATTGAATTTTTTAAAATTAAAAATTAAAATATTTTTAGGCCGAAAATTCAACTCCTTGGTTGAAAGTTGAACTACTTTGTTAAAAATTCAATTTTTGTGTTGAAAATTCATCTCTTCTGTTGAAAATTCAACTACTTGATTGAAGGATGAACTCCCTTGTTAAAAATTCATTCTCTTGTTTGAAGAATTATCCTTTTACTTGAAAATTCATCTCTTTGGTTTAAAAATTCTTTTTAGTTGAAAATTCGTCTTTTCTGGTAGAAAAATGTTCTACTCACATAATTTTACATGAGAATTAAATAAACAAACATTTCAATTCACAAACAAAGAATTTGTAAAAAAGTTGATTTTTTCGAAACATACAGAAAAGTATGAAAGAAATTTCCCTTTTAAATACGTTCTTTTTTACTTTAAAGTATTTTTTACTCTACTTTCTTATTTATAATGCTAATTTTTTAATGATTTAAAGAGGCTTCTTTTTAAATACTTTCTTCATTTTTGCGGATAATTTTTTCTCCATAAAGATACTTTTTTGATACTTTTTTAGTTCCATAGAGCACTTTGAAGCCTGAATAAGTAATACTTTCTCTCTGGCTTGCGCAATATGCAATCCTCATGAACATGAACAAATATGCACAATAAAATGCAAGTACCCTTTGCACCTCGATTCAATGAGGTCCAGGTCACCCAGATCACTTTGCAAACCTTTTTATTCACTCGGGCACAGCAGGCCCAATAACTTAATTCGTGACTGGGAAATTAAAATGAAATTGAACCATAAAGTCAGTCAGAGGCTTATTTATTTCTCGGCAATGACTTTTATTATTTTTTTATGTTCACTTTTATGGACTTAATCGTTTATTGTTCTATACATATATGCCATACGGAAGAATTGTGAGACTATAGGTGGCTTTTCAGATTGTTCAAGACTTTGAAATTTTTTCAAAGATAAAAGATGCTGTCAATTTAACATTTAATCAGGATGGCCACTGGACCGGGAAAACCGGAAAATAACAGTGAAATTATTTTTTGACCGGGAATTTCACAAACCAGAAGAAAAATTTATCCAATTACTTGTTATATCAAAAAATCCATATCAAATGATATAATGCAATTTAAATTCAGTTTGATTTCAACTTTTGTTAAATGTTAACTTTAATTGTAAACCTTTTCAATTATGAAATCATTCAGTGTACAATAAGTACTTCTAAAATATTTTACTTCAAAAATTTTTCATTTTAGGACTTCTTTTTTAAGTGTACATTTTCAGTTCAAAGAGTTTTAAAATGCAGTTGAAGATTTGAACTATAAAAAATTAAATGCTTTTGAAATAAAATTTTTTTGATAAATAACATTTTAAGTTAATCTACTAGAAATATAAATTAATTAATGAAATTTAAAATTTAACTGTATTTCAAGTATTACGAATTAAACAATAATTGATTTTATAAGATGATTCTGAATCTGTTAGAAATTAAACAATTTACAGGTTTTTATGGTCAAAAATTGAAGTGATTCAATTTGAAAGCCTGTAGCAAGAAGACTAAAAAAAACATTCTTTCAATTGTAAAAAGAGGGGGAGTGAGGAGATTTTTTACAAAAATAAGGAAGACTAAATTCTTTTAAAGTAAATTAATTTAGGTTATATTGAATCCAATTTGAAACGCTTTAAATTATTGAACGTTCAAGTAACAATATTGTATTTTTAACAAAATGGTTGAATTTTTAACCAAAAAGTTGATTTTTTAACCAAGAGGATTATTCTGTTACCATAAAAGACAAATTTTCAACCAAATCGTTAAACAACTAAAAGGATTAATTTTCATCCAAGAATGGAATAGTTAATATTCCGGTTAACCAAAAATTAATTCTCAACAAAAAAAAAACAATTTTCAACAGTATAGTTAAATTTTCAACCAAAGAGAGGAATTTTTAACTAAAATTATGAATCATTAACCAAATATGTAGATGAATTTTCAACAAAGTTGTTCAACTTTCAACCGAGTAGTTGAATTTTAAACCAAACGATGAATTCTCAACAAAAAATTTATTAGTTGAATTTTCAACAAAAAAATATTTCTCAGTCAAGAGAGAAAAAAAATATCCACCAAATTGTTGAATTTTCAAGCCAAAAAGACAAAATTTCTGCCAAATAGATGAATCTTATACAAAAAAGATGAGAATTTTCCACAAAATACATGAATTTCCAACCAAACAGTTCAATTTTCAACTGTACAAGATTAGTTTTTAACCAAAAATGGAGTAATTAAATTTTTATTCACCAAAAATAATTTTTAATCTAAAAAAAGCAAATTTTTAACAAAATAGTTAAATTTTCAGCAAAGAGATGAATTTTCAATCAAAAAAGTGAATTTTTAACAAAGTACTTCAACTTTCAACCAAGTTAATTTTCGACAAAATAGTTGAATTTTTAACCAAAGAAATGAATCCTCACCCAAAGAAATGAATTTTTAACAAAGTAGTTCCAATTTCAACCAAGTAGTTGAATTTTCAACCAAACAAGATGAATTCTCAACGAAAAATGTAAAAATTGATATTTCAACCGGAAAAGGCGAATTCTCAAAAAAATAATTAAATCCTCAACCAAAACTAAATTATTTTCAAGCAAAAATTTGCATTTTTAAGCAAAAAAGATTAAATTTATACTAGAAGACAAGAAGTTTTAAACCAAAAAGACGAATTTTTAACAAACGTATTGGATTTTCAACCCGGAAATATGAATTTCCAACAAAACAATAATTTTCAACTAAATAGTTGAATTCTCTACTGAAACAGCCGCATTTTCAACAAAAGAGTTCAATTTTCAACCAAGAAAGATTGTTCAGTCAAGTAGAAAATAAATTTAACCGTATTGTTGAATTTCAAAGTAAAAAAAGACGAATCTTCTACAAAACAATTTTCCACCAAAGAAGCTGAATTTTGAACCTTAAAAGACAAATTTTCAATTAAAAAAATCAATTTTCAACTAAAAAGGATGACTTTTTAACAAAAAACTTGATTTTTTTGACCAAGAGGATTAATTTTTCACCATAAAAGACGAATTTTCAACCAAATAGTTGAATCTTCAACTAAAAGGATCAAATTTGAACTAAAAACGGATTAGTTAACATTTCAGTTAAACAAAAATTAATTTTCAACCAAAAAGTTTTCAATATTAAAAAATGAGAATTTTTAACAAAATACATGAAGTTTCAACTAAATAGTTCAATTTTCAACTAATGAAGATCAATTTTTAACCAGAATTGGAGTAATTAGGTTTTCTGTCAAAAAACATTTCGACCAAATAAAGACGAATTTTCAACTCAGAAGATGAATCTTCAACCAAGGGAATGAAATTTTAACAAAATACATGAATTTTCATAATTTTTAAATAAACAAGATCAATTTTCAACGACAGGGGGGGGGGGGGAATAATTATAAACATAGTTGAGTTTTCAACCAAAGAGATGAATCTTGAACCAAAAAAAATGAAAACAAAGTAGCTCAAATTCCAACCATGTAGTTAAATTTTCAACCAAACAAGGTGAATTCTCAACAAAAAATGCAAAAGTCGATATTTCAACCCAAAAAGTTTTTTATTTTAAATAAACAAAAGACGAATTTAAAGAAAATAGTTGTATCCTCAACCAAAACTGAATTATTTTCAACCAAACAGTTGCATTTTTAACCCAAAAAGATTAAATTTCTCTACTAAAGTAGTCGCATTTTCAACAAAGAGTTCAATTTTCAACCAAGAAAAATTTTTCAGTCGAGTGGAAAAAAACATCCACCAAATTTTTGAATTTTCAAACCAAAAAGACGAATCTTGGACAAAAGAGTTGAATTTTTAATCAGTAAATATGAATTTCCAAAAAAAGGATTATTTTCAACCAAATATTTGAAATCTCTGCTGAAGTAGTCGCACTTTCAACGAAATTGTTCAATTTTCAACAAAGAAAGATTTTTCAGTCGAGTGGAAAAAAAAATTCCACCAAACTGTTGAGTTTTCAAACCAAAAAGACGAATCATGGACAAAGGAGTTGAATTTTCAACCAGTAACTATGAATTTCCAACAAAAAAGATTATTTTCAACCAAATATTTGAATTCTCTGCTGAAGTAGTCACATTTTCAACAAAAGTGTTCAATTTTCAACCAAGAAAGATTCTTCAGTCAGGTGGAAAAAAATTCGACCAAATTGTTGAATTTTGAAACCAAAAAGACGAATCTTGGACAAGGGAGTTGAATTTTCAACCAGTAAATATGAATTGCCAACAAAAAGATTATTTTCAACCAAATATTTGAATTCTCTACTAAAGTAGTCGTATTTTCAACAAGTGTTCAATTGTCATTCAAGAAAGATTTTTCAGCCGAGTGGAAAAAAAATCGATCAAATTGTTGAATTTTCAAACCAGAAAGACGAATCTTGGACAAAAGATTCGAAGTTTTAATTAGTAATTATGAATTTCCAAAAAAAAAAATTATTTTCAACCGAATATTTGAAATCTCTACTAAAATAGTCGCATTTTCAACAAAAGAGTTCAATTCTCATCCAAGGAAGATTTTTCAGTCGAGTGGAAAAAAAAAATTCGATCAAATAGTTGAACTTTCAAAACAAAAAAACGAATCTTGGACAAAAGATTCGAAGTTTTAATTAGTAATTATGAATTTCCAACGAAAAAGATTATTTTCAACCAAATATTTGAAATCTCTACTAAAATAGTCGCATTTTCAACAAAAGAGTTCAATTTTTAACCAAGAAAGATTTTTCAGTCGAGTGGAAAAAGAATTCGATCAAATTGTTGAATTTTCAAACCAAAAAGACGTATCTTGTACAAAACAGTTGGATTTAGAACCCAAAAATACGAATTTTTTTACGAAAAAGTTAATTTTCATTCAAATTGTTGATTTCCCACCAAAATAGTTGACTTTTGAGCTTAAAAAGACGAATTTGCAGTAAATAAATTTAATTTGAACCAAAAAAATGACTTTTTAACAAAATTGTTGATTTCTCAGCAAATAAATCAAATTTGCAATCAAATATTAAAATTTTTTACGAAAAATATAATAGTAGGCTTTTATACCAAAAAGAATGAACTTTAACCAAAAATAGTTTGGATTTTCTTATTGGGTTCTATTAATTCAGTTCGCTTTCCAGTGGAAAAGAGGGGAATAGTGGAAAGACTGTGAAGTCTGCAATAAATAAATAGGAACTTTAATAATTTGCAAACTAAAAAATATTAGTTTAAATAAATGTTGAAGTTCATTTTTAATACTTTCAAAATATTAGCTTACTGTTAGAAAACTGGAAAATTTTTAAGAAAAATAAAGTTAATTTTCCACTGTACATTTTTTCGTTAAACAAAGTCATTCAACACCGTCATTCAATTTTAAATTCTATTCAAATTTTGTTTCAGTCTGAAATATTCCATTTTTAACTCATTCAATTCAAAAATTTGTAATTAAAGAAAAGAAAATCTTTTTTTATTTCGCAATATCTCACTATTCATTTAAAATGAGTTTATTAATAAGATATTAAAAATTGAACAATTTTAAACTGAATTGTTTGAAATAGGAAGCCTTGAGTCGATAAAATTTCAGAGTGCTAAATTTAAACTTTGAACGTTACAATTTTAATTGTTGCGTTGTTTTTAAATTTCTAATTTGTGGATGAAAGTGTTCAATTTCGGTGCTTAAATAACAACTGAACAATTATTGATTTGAAGCGACTTAAAATTAAATTAATGTAACTTGTAATTTAAAAAATTTTCAATTTAAAAATTTTTAAAAAATATTTTTCAACCAGATATCTTTCAATTCTTCAATTTATAAAATTTAAATATTTTAAATTTTGCAGATTAACGGCACTTATTTTAAAATTTTTCAGTTAAAGAGTATTGAAAGCTTCTATTTTATACGTGTCAATTATTAAGCGTTTAAATACAAAATTTTTGAATTAAAAATTATTTAAGTTTCAATTTTAGAAGTTTAAAATGCAAAAGACTTCCACTTTGAGTGCTTCAATTTCCAGCTCAGTTTTGATTACTTCAAATAAAAATATTTGCATTTTTAAGAATTCAATTTTTTAAATTCAATTACCGTGAAAATTTTTATTTGTACAGGGAAAAAACCGGGAAATGACCGGGATTTTTCTTCCTCGATTAAAACGGCCACCTCAAAGAATCTCTAAATTCAAGTGAAATGAAAGTTGTACATATTACATTTTTTACTTTCAATTTTTCCCTGGTTTGTCAAGTTGTCATATTTCACTATAAATTTATTTTGAAGAGTGAAAAAGAATTTTACGTTTACAAATTAGTAATTTCTGAAAGTGAAGTATAATTAAAAGCTTTAACATTAGATTTGGATTTTGAAAACTCTTCAATAAAATAAGTAGACTTGAATTGTTAAAATTTCAGGGTACTAAATTTAGAATTTAAAAGGTATAATTTTAATAGTTCCATTCTTTAATTTTTAATTTGTAAGTAAAAGTATTGAATTTTTAAATTGAATTTGAAATTATTTAAATTTTAAGTCGTTTTAAATTAATAATTGTTCTGTTGTTATTTATACATCAAATTTAACACTTTTGCTTACGAATTAAAAGTTAATGAATGGAAGAATTAAAATTATAATGTTCAAATTCTAAATTTAGCACCCTGAATTTTCAACTATTCGAGTCATTCTATTTTATTGAAGTGTATCCAAAATCCAAATCTAATTTTAAAGCTTATCACTTTTCAATGTGACCCCTTTCCAGCTCTTAACCCTTGTTTAGAGGTGGAAAGGGGTGACATTCTTGCCTATTTTGTATTTTTGCCACATTTTTGCCTATTTAACACTTCCAATTGATTTCGAGCAGTAATTGTTAGTTTCGCGAAGGTTAAAAAAAGTGATAAAAATGTGATAAAAAAAGCCTCCCCCTCATTCTTTTCTAAGTTTTTCAAAAATAGCCCATTTTGGGCCATTTTCAAAAATCCCCCTCCCCCCCAATTTTTCGAAAAAGCCGCGATACGGAAATATTACCTTATTTTTGACTCTTCAAAATAAATTTATAGTGAAATATGACAACTTGTCAAAATAAAAAAATCGAACGTTTAAAGCTGAAAATATTTTTATTCGAAGGAATCAAAACTGAGCTGCGAATTAAAGCACTCATAGTGGAACTTTTTTAAAGCTTACATTTTTCAAATTGAAGCTTGAAACATTTAAAAATGTATGTGTCCGCTTGGACACATGAAATTGTTTGATGTTTCTCGTTCGATCATTGAAGTTAAGCAGCACTTGGTTCGTTTGTGTTCGGATGGGATCCGCCGTACTAAAATACAAATCTAATTTTAAAGCTTTTAATTACAGATACTCCAGTTTCATAAATTTTTAATTTGAAAACATAGAATTATTTTTGACTCTTCAAAATAAATTGATAGTGGAATATGGCAATTTGAGGAATTAAAAAATTCGAACTCTTGAAGCTGAAAATATTTTTATTCGAAGTAATCGAAACTGAGCTGCTAATCAAAGCACTCAAAGTGGAACTTTTTAAAACTAAAATTTTCTTAAATTGAAGATTGAACCATTTTAAAATGTATGTGTCCGCTTGGACATATGAAATTGTTCGAGGTTTCTCGTTCGATCATTGAAGTTAAGCAGCGCTTGGATCGTTTGTACTCGGATGGGAGCCGCCTTACTAAATCGTTTTTTTACTCCAGAACTATAACAGTCTGCACTCTGGGTGAGTTTCATTTAACGACCTTACATTTTAAAAATAGAATAGCTTTTTGACTAACTCATTAATTTTTAATCTAATAAAGGAAAAAAGTTTATAAATCTATGGAATTTTATTTTTCATTACGAATTGATAAATTAAATAGGTTTGACTTGATTTGTATTTTAAGTATCAAGTCGTTTGTTATGTATGGATTCAAATGAAACAAAATCTTTCAATAATTTCAAATTTTTAAAATTTAATGATTTATATAATTCGTAAAGTACATAAATAATCAAATTTGAAAAGAGCATAAACTCTTCAAATATTTTTTATATGATTCAAGACTTTCATTTTCAAAAATATTGAAGGTTTGAAAGATCTTTACTCACAAAATTATTTTAAATAGTATTTTTTATATACGATTAATAATTTAATGAGGCAATGAATAATTTAAAATACAAAAATACTTTCAATTTAAGACTTTTATATCCACTGGCGAATTTATTTGCAGGATTAATTTAAAAATATTTATATCTATGTATTATCTTTATCTTATATCTGTGTCTATATCTGCTTTCGAAAAATGCATATTATCACAGATTTGAAAATTTAGAAGGCTTTATCGACCTGGATATTTAGATGTTTATCTGAAATTGGTTCGGACGCATTTATGTTTGGAAAATTATAAATCAATTTCATCTTTGATCTTTTAATTACATTTAATAATAATAATAATGTTATTAATATTTTTTATTCAAAAATGAAAGCAATTTGAAAATTTAAGATATTTAAAGGGAAGAACCCCATCATTATTCAGCTGCGATAATTACTGAAGTCACAGGAATTTACATTTTTTTTCCTTAGTGTTTCTATAATAAATTAGATATATAATAAAATGAATAAAATATAAACTTAAATCTTCGCTAATTTTGTACATTTCAAACTTTAGTCAAAATGAAAAATTGAATACTTCTTCAAAATTAAATATCAAGCCTGTCAATCTTGGCACATGAGTTGTAAATTACAATATTTTGGATAAAATACCGTACATCAGAATTTGAAATTTTCGAATAGTTACAGATTTTTTAATTTGCCGAAATGTATTTTTAATTCTAATAATTGTATTCGCTCCCTATAATTTTTTCGAGAATAGTTTATTTTTAATTCGCTTCCCTCGACTCGAGTACGCCACCTGACGGCCGCTGACCGGAGCTTCCTATGGGGGGAATTAGGTGGTGGGGGAAAGCAGAAACCATTCTGCTTGGTCTGTCAGATTTGCAGGTTAGT
>JAUMHM010084262.1:0-12564 GCA_032362435.1 Melikaiella ostensackeni | reverse complement strand
TGTATGGAGAGCAATTGTTTATAAGAAGAAGAGTGATGCCTGAAACGAAAGATTTTGGATACTAATGGCCCCATGTGGAGAGATTTTCTTAGTGGATTGTTATGATTATTCCAGTTATTATAATGGCTTTGCGAAGCTCTTCACTTGGGTTGATTGCTAGAGAGATTGATCAAGCGACTAGTGTTTTGCAGAACTATAGTGCTACTACGATGTTGTTTTATGTGACGGAGACAATAGATCCAGTATGTAAATGAATATAATTTTGAGTTATCATGACTAAACCGAGATTTTGACTTTCCCTAAAATAATTATTTTGTTCAAAATCAAGAGAGCATTTTTGGGAAGCAAGCATAGGGATCTTCTGAAAAACAAAGGAACCCGCACAAAATGCATATAAAAGCTCTTTCTATCAACATTCGGTCAAGCTCTGTTTCCTGCTGCTTCAGGCGATGCTTATCAAAAGTCATAATAAGACAATTTCACAAAAATGTTTCATTGTTTCAAATAATTTTCCTCTACGCGTAAGGAGGTTCTCGTTTTAATCTAGTGAAATCCGACTAAATAATATTTAGAGAGAACAAACAGCTTCATAAGATATGCACCTCATTTTGTAAGAATAAAATGAAGATCATCAAATTTTTGTACTGAGGAAGAAAATCAGTTTAATCTATCTAAATTTGAATAAGTGGGATTTCATTAGATTAAAACTAGATCATTCTTACGTAAGAAGGAAAATTTATTTGAAACGATACTACACTTTTGTTTTGACAAATTTTGTTGCAATTTTCGGCAATATTTAATGACGAGAAGGACTATATTATGAAAAATGGTAAAGTTTTATATTTTCAAGGAAAGGACCCCGCACAAAATTTATGGCAAAATGCTTTTGGTGAAACTGTCTCATTAAGACTTTTGATAAACATCACCTGAAGCATCAGAAAACCAATCTTGACCGAACGTTGACAGAAAGGCCTTTTCTATGCATTTTGTGGCAGGTACATTATCCTTTACAAAATCCCTATGCTTGCTTCCTAAAAATGCTCTCTTGATTTCAAACGAATGGTTATTTTAAAAGGGAACAAAACCTCGGCTCAGTCATGATTACTTAAATTCATATTTGTTTACATGTTGGATCTATTGCTTGCGTCAGATGAAATAACATCGTAGTAGCAGTATAGTTCTGTTATGATTCAACTATAAAAACAATATATGTAGCTTCATGTTGTTCTTGATATAAGATTCTCGTTTCAGATTATTATGCAGACTTCTAAAATAACGTGACCCAAATACAGGTTACTCTTTTAATCAGAATAAGTGCAAATATTGAGCCAAGTTAATATTCCTAATACTAAAGACCTAAAACCTAAAAACTATCTGCTGACCAGAACCTCATGAGTAGGATATCTCTTTTATTTGAAATGTGATGAGATCTCTCTACATAATTCATTAAAACAACTTTTCTTTCTATATGTTTAGTAAATTCATATTGAAAAGAATCTGAAAGTATTTGATAGACATATTAGTAAATTCAGAGGTTTTATAAACTCCTTGAAAGTCGTCACTAAAGGCAACAATGACACATTTTCAAATTCTTTCAAGGTTTTTAAACATTGGATCTACTGCTTGCATCATAAGAAAAACGTCATATTTAATTTCTGTAAGAATTAAGCCATACAGGGTTATGATGACCTTAATATGAGAATCTCATTCCAGATTGTTATGCAAGCTTCTAAAATAACGTCACCCAAATCAAGAATACTCTTTGAATCAGAATCAATGCAAATTGAGCTATTTATTTGGTTTTAAAAAACTGTTCACTAAATATTATTTGTATTGCAATATTTATTTTAATACTTTTTTCACTAATTTTCAAAGAAAAATTATTAATAAGGCAATTTTTTAACAAAAACCACTATAACCATGTGAGGCTTTGAAATCAGTTTATCTGAAAAATTTTGCTTTTCTTTAAATACGAAATATGATACGCTTTTGTAGACACATGAGGCATCTCAATGACTAACGGCAGTTTTTACTGTTGCAGTTACATAAAACACTTTACGTTTCTTGATAAGTAAACACGAGAGTAAATATAACACTTCTGTATCTTTGCGTGCAGTATTATAATATATCGAGTAGATTGAAATAAAACTATTCACAAAAAAATCGTACGCAGACTTTCGCGTCAACTTAAATTCCTATTCAATTTCATCTATTTAAGACCCCATTCGACAGATTCTGTGTCTCAATTTTGGAAAAATATCTGCCTCTAAATGAGCCGAGCTTCATAGAAAAAACAAAGGGCATAAAGTAGTTCAGGTAAAAATGATGAGGGTAATCTCGGCATGAAAAAAAGAAGATCAGTAAGGCTAAATTAAAAACTGAGCGATCCTTCATAATACCCTTACCGATATAGTTAGTGGTAAAAGGATAATTATGAGTACGAGAATTAATTTTCATTATCGACAATATTTAATTTTAGTACTCGTAATCTTTAATTTTAGTAATCTTTAATTTTACGTACAGGTAATTCGTGAGTGCAGTGTTACACATTCAATTATTATATACTTGTATCAAACTTTGTAAATTATATTTACATTCGCATGCCAAAATTAACCCCAGCATTTTAATTTAAATCACTTTATACCCTTTGGTTTTTCTGTGAAGCTCGGCTCATTTTGAGTCAGATATTGTCCTAAAATTGAGACATAGAATCTGTCGGATTGGGCATTAGATAGATGAAGTTAAATAGAAAATTAAGGGGCCAAAAAAGTGTGCCTACTTTTTTACTGTGTTTAATTTTATTTTGGTCTAGTGAATTCATTATAATAATGCATGTAAAATACCGAAGTGTGATATTTACTCTCGTATTTACTTATCAAGAAATATAAAGTGTAGAGATCGTGGAGACCTCAGCACGTTTTAAACAGAAGAAATATTCTACAAATACGGCACTGGTCAGCAGCTAGTTTTTGGACATCAAGTTTTTAAAATTGATAATATTAATGTAAACGACGGACGGACGGACATCCGATTGTCGTAATATTAATTATAGTCTATGAATCCAACAATGAGTGTGTAAGACTGTAAAGTAGGTATTGCGCAAATGTCCTCACTTGAATCAGGTATTAGTTCTCCTTGTATTGCTCTCACTATGTGATGTTAGAAGATCGTAAATTTTAAAAATTACGAAAGGCTAACGAATACAAAACCTAGCTTCTGCAATTCACAGATCAGAAATCAACCATTTTCTCCCTCCAGCTCTTATCTTACATATTTGGTGATTAAGTAAGGCTGAACAATCGAATTGCAGTTAGTATATATACAGCCGCGAATATATGCGAACAATTCATCACTCTTTTGAGATCCCTGTTAGTAACTAACTCTTCCTTGGAAAAATGAAGATCGACATCTGTACTCTCTTCCTTACATTCATGGTGTTCCTCAGTTCTATTCGTAAGTGTGATATATAATATTAATTTGGTGTACTTTTAAGGACTATTAGGTCTGGTAGGTCTTATAGAATCTCACAGGCCTCAATAGTCCACTAAATTGCATCAAAAGTGGAAAGAATTACAATACATAATATTATTAGAAAATATTAGATGTTCCTAAAATGTGGTCATAGTTATATTAATTTTTCGTGAAGCAAACTCAATCACTTCACAGTCATTGAAAACTTGAGACGCCTATATAACAATTTAAATTCCTTCACTTGCCAGGAAGATCTTTATTTTAATTCTTTAATTTCAATGTTCAGGGTTTGAAATTATTTTCTTGTTTGCAATATGATACTTAGATTGTCTTTAACATTAGTAATGAATCACCACCAAGCAAAAATGTTGGTGAATTTAAATTGAATCTAAATATTTGTGAACTTCGAACTAATATTTAAAGTTATGTCTTCGAAAATAATCTTCTCTTGCTTGATTAGGTTATTGATTAATTATTTCATTATTTCATTGATTGAGTGTATTTTGGGTGACATAGTGGAGGTAGAGCAAGTCATTTTCAAAATGATTTTTCTTCAAATACTGACAGTGCTGCTAACTTAAACTCGGGTAACAAACATTAATTTTTTAATAGGCACCTTCTTACTTTCATCGAGAATATTGAATAATTATTCAAAAGTGTTAGAATTACTAACAGCTTTTTTTCTGGATGCATAAACTTTATAAATCTTAATTATCCCCCCACAGAACTCAGCACACAATTCTGGTGTTGTTTTCGTCCACCGCCCACACCTAAATGGAGTACTGAGCGACCAAGAGCCCAAGAGAAATGGAAGCCTAAATTTACATTCGCACCACCTACGCCACCAAATTTTTCGCCAACACATGATCGCTAGATATAATGGAAAAACATTATGAATACATATGAATATTATGTAATATTCATGAGGAATACCATTATTGACAATAAAATTATGGAGAAATTAAATTCTATTGTTCAGTTGTACAAATCACTTTCCCGTAGCATTAATTACAGTACCTTTATTATTTGTACAATTCGCTTAGCCAGCTTAATTCGAACAAAAGCGTATATATTGCATAAGTTAGTGGCGCAATTTTACACTCATTCTAATTTAGAGAGCAAAGTTGATTTGGAAGTTATTCTCAAAGATTATATAACAAGTTGGGATGAGATTTTTATAGCGCAGCCAACATAAAGCTGGATGTACATCTCTCTTAATCTTAAATCCTAATCTGATCGAATTGAATTAAACAAATAGTGGGTCAAATTTAACTAATTTTAAAAGCAAGAATTCAATACCTGATAAACCCTTCTTGCACTCACACGCTTCTGGCAGCATGTTCTATATTTTATTTTTGTTACTATAATTGCATATATTACTCATTTTTTTAAATTTGATAAAAGATAAACATTACCAGAAGCAATATTGAAATAACTTTAAGAATTGAGAGGAAATTTTATTACAGTAAATTAGTAGCTCACCATGCACCAATTCTGATTTAGAGAGTGATGTTTATTAAAGATACGTTATCTCAAAAGTTTTCATAACAATTTAAGATGACATTTCTTATATCAAGGGGAACATAGACCTACATGCATATTGTTTTTATAGATGATTCATTGCAGAAGGTGTCTCCGATGTACTTATATGTGGCGCAACTAATAGATCCAATATTTAAAAACCTTGAAAGAACTTGAAAATATTACTTTGTTTTCGTTAGTGACAACTATCAAATCTAGAAAACCTCGAAACAACGTATGATTGACGTACGATTAATCTTACTTATATATATATTTTAATTTTTTCTGGTCAGAAAAATGAACCTAACTGACCCGTCTCCATTTTCATTCGTTATTTTTTTCTTAAGTAGTTTGCATGGGTTTTGGAGAAGGTATAATGCTGCTTTTAAAAAGCATTCCATTTTCACTGTAGAATTGCATACATTTTCTTACCGTATTAGAGTATTATTTCTACTTGTATTGTCTTCATAATTTAATCTAATAAGATCATGAATCTTCAAAATTCTAAAGGATTCACGGGAAGATTTAAACATCATAGGTCAGCAAATTTTCGCCTTTTATTTCACGAATTTGATTAATGAAAATGCTGGGTGATCGCATTGTGGTTGTCACATGAAGCACTTTACATTTCTATCAAACTGAGCCTTGAATAGAGGAAGTTAAATGGGAAATTAAGACGCCGAAAAATTGAAAATTTGCAACGACGAACAGTGAAGGGATTGGAAGAATAATAATCGATCAAATTTTTTGTTTGTCAAAATAATTAAGGTTGATTACAATCATTTCGTAATTTGAACGCTAAAAAGCCTAATTTAAGTTTAAATTTAAAAAAACTTATTTGTATTGAGACTTAGTATAAAAAAGCACAAGTTTTAATGAAATACCCAAATAAGAATAATCAAAACATTTCCGAAGCGATAAAAGTTGCTAGCCCCACTGATTTCTTGATCACCTGAATAAACCTGTGCATAATGTTTTAACATCCTGAGAAAACTAGCCTCGCATAAAACTTGATCTAAATTTGATTTAAAGGGTGCGAGAAATTTGTGTTCATCCCCTACTCAAAAAAATCGTAGAATTTCTCAACTACTGAAAGTTGTTGGCCTAACTGATTTTTGCATTGACCCAGTAAACCGAAAGATGATGCTCTAACATCCCTATGAACAGGCCTCGCAGTAACACTGATCTGAATTTACTTCCAAGGGTGCTAGAAATTTTTATTCATCTCAAAATGAGAAAGATCAAAACCTTTCCGAAGTGATGAAAGTTGTTGGCCCCACTGACTACCAGATCACCTCAATGAACCAGAGAATAATGTTTAAACATTCCCGTAGAACTATTCTTGCAGTAAACTTGATCTCAATTCAATTTGGATGGTGTTAGAAATTTTTATTCTTCCCCTCCTGAGAAAGATCGTGAAGTTTCTGCGGAAGTCAAAATGTTCAGGTCCAATGATTTCTGTAGCAACCCAGTGAACCGAGGAATGTTATTTTTACATCCCTAGGAAGCAACGCCCGCACCGGAAATTATCTTAATGTTTTGGAGGGAGGTGTAACATTTTTGTTCTTATCCTACTGAGAAAGATCAAGAAATTTCTGCAGTAATGTAAGTTGTTGGACCCACTGAGTTTTTATCGACTGAGTAAGCCGGGAGGATGAATGCTAACATCCCCAGATAACCATATTCGCAGTGGTACAGATCTCAATTCACTTTGATTTCCGCTCAAAACTTTTGATCATTCCTATTAGGGGATGTACGGAAATTTCTGACACACCTCAAAGTAAATTCAGGTTGGTGTTCCCGCGAGGGTAGTTTTCTGCCGATGTTAGAGTATCATTCCTCGTTTTACTGTGTTGATAAAAAAATTAGTGGGTCGGCAACTTTTGTTACTGCGAAAAGTGTTTAATCTTTCTTAGTAGGGGACAAACAAAAATTTCCAGCAGGCCTCAAAGTAAATTCGGATCGTTTTCACTGCGAGGTTGGTATCCTGATAATCTTGTAACGTAATTCTTCGGTTCATTGAGTTGATAAAAAATCATTGGGACGAACAACTTTTAGTAACCTGAAAATTCTACGGTCTTTTTTAATGGGGTTCAATACAAATTTCTAGCACCCCTCAAATTTAAGTTAGATCGGACAAGTGTAGTAAGGGCAAGGGTAGGAAGGGTCGTTTTCCAGAATAGTTAGAACATTATCCTCAAGCTTATTTAGGTGATGAAAAATTCAGTGAGGGCCAACAACTTTCATTGCTCCGGAAATGGTTCAATCATTCTTATTTGGGGATGAACAGAAATTTTTAATACTTTTGAAAGTAAGTTCAATTTGGTATCTATGCTCAGTACTTTTTCAGAAGATGGAAATGGGAAGGCCAAAGTTGAGTTGTTACGTTGCGTCTTTTAAAGTGAAAAGATATTAGCTGATTTAATTTATTATTATTATTATTTAACTAACCGTAAGTCAATTTTCACTAATGAAATAAGTCAAAAAATATATGTTTTGCAGTTCCACTAAAAAATTATACTATATATATATATATATATATATATATATATGAATAATAATTTCAAGTGATCGAGGGATCTTCGAGTCAGGAAAAATTGCTTGATACCAGCTTAGAATTCATCCAACACTGTTTGAAGAATTTTGAAAGCTTTAAATAATAATTCTAAATTTTCTAAACACCTTAATAAATTGTAAGTTGAATGTAACTTATCCTTATTAGAAAGATGTACCGAAACATTGTTAAAAATAATATAACTAATTCTTAGTCCAATTGCAAAACATGCATTCTCATTACTTATTCCATTAGTGAAATTTGACTCACGATTAGTTAAATAATAAATACTAATTGAATCAGTGTCTATCTTTTTACTATTCAATCCGTTATTCTTCATAAATTCACATTGACAGAGTAGAGTTTTATCCTCCTACCATATTAGAATTCATCCACACAACGTTCGTGCTCTTACTGGGTATTTAATTCAAAATTGTGCATATTTCTATCAAGCTTGGATACAAATAACCTTTTTCAAACCTGAATTTAAATTAGTCTTTTTAGTTTTTGAATTACGAAATTATTTTAATCAACGTCAATCATCTAGACAAAAAGAAAATTTGATTCATTATTATTATTCAAATCCTGTCACTATTCGTCATTGCAAAGCTATTTTCTAAATTAAATGTTTTCAAAGAGAAAACTGTCTAACGTGAATTGTGTTGCTTTTGCGGATTTTTTTTCAATTCAAGCAGCATTGCCTAACTTTAAAAGACGCAACGTGATAGGTCAACTTTGACCTTTTTCATCTCAAAAAATACTGAGTATTCAACATTTTTGAGGTCTAAAGTATGAAATAATTTTTCACCAATACTCGAGCTGTGTGGTCCATATGCGCGAAATTCAGGAACTTCATCGCTCGATATTGAAAAAATATTGCCAACAGGGCTTTAGCAACTTCTTTTATTTTTTATCGTCTCTTCTTGCTTTCGTTTTCTAAGCGAAAAAGGCAAGATTCTGGAATCTTGACCAGTCAAAATATATCAAAGGGAAGCGTCACGTTGACAGATTACATGTGCTTGTTTGTAGATAAATTTGTGGATATTAATAAGATGCACTGAATGAAATTCCAATAAGATCAAGTCGAAACAGAGCGTAAGAATCATCAGTAAGTTGGAGAGTAGAAAAATATTATTGATAACGTTAAAAAAAGTTTCATATTCTTTGAACGTGTTTGTATTCAAAATTTCAATTCGCATATGTTATGTTTGTCGGTTTAAATTTTCATTCTAGAGAAAAGATGAAAAATCTTCCAGAGAGTTATTCATTTTAATAAATAAGAAACTAATATGTGGCTTCATCCATATTCATTAAATTTTCATGTATTTAAAAATTAATAAATTTTGTGATACAGTTGTTATTGACATCTGTCAAAGTGAGATGTAGAAAGTTGACAAACTTTAATCGCTTAAATGCATCACTATTCAAGCTATATGATCCATTAGCGCGAACCTTGGGACATCCTGTATTGTTTAATTATTGGAGAAATTAAATACGACGTACTTCTTTGGACGTAAGCACTAGATCCAATATTTCGAAACCTTGAAAGAATTCACAAATGTTTCTTTGTTGCCTTCAGTCATGTTTATTTGAGTGACGTTATTTCGAAAGTTTGCATAACAATCTGGGATGAGATTTTTATAACAAGGGCAACGTAAGTCTATATACATACTGTTTTTATCAGCAATTTAATCAGGAACATATCTATGATTTAGTCATATGTGGCGCCAGCGGTAGATCCAATATTTAAAAGCCTTGAAAGAACCTAAAAATTTTACTTTGCTTCCGTAGTGACAACTATCAAATCTAGAAGGCACAAAAAAAACGTATGGATGACGCGTTCTGATCTATTGAATTTTTTCCTCACCTAGGTACACTACCGTCGGATATTATCGGATCACCAACCAAGTGACCTATAAAAAATGAGCCTTGACTTGGAAAGCTGAAAAGAGCCCTAGTTCAAGTAGTTTAGCTTTGTAGGTATTGAATTAGCACGTGAGAAAGACGAAAATGAAATTCCGATTTTTAAGGAATTTTTTACTTTAATTCCAACTTTTGGCAGGAACTGGAACGATTTTTACGAACCTGTCTGTCTGTCTGTAGTCTGTAGTCTGTAATCTGTCTATAGCACGATGTGAAAGCAGGATAACTATCGAAATACCGATCACATTGGATTGAACTCTGCAACAATTTTTTGAAGAGCTAAAACGAGAGAACAAAGTTTGACAAACTGTTCTAGTTTCACCCATCGAAAATGCTTTTAAAAAAAGCAATGCAAGATGCAAAAAAATGTTAATAGGAAAAATTGTACATCCCGAACAATCCCTCACTGGTCAGCAGCTAGATTTTAGATTCCGAGTTTTAGTATTAATGATATTAAAGTAAACGACGAACGAATATCCGATCCTCGTTATAAGGGTTTTATTTTCGGCGTAGTCTGCGGAATTCTAAAAACGGAAAAGCGGAAAGTATGTATTAATTAAAGTATATAAATTCAACAATTAACGTTTTTGAATGTTACATTAGTACTGCGCAAATCTTATTACTGAAATAGAGTATCAGTTCTTCTGAAATTGCCTTTATTATGTTATCTCACAAGATCGTAAATTTTGAAAATTCTGAAGGCTTCACGGGTAAAAAACCTAGTACATATGTGCAATTGAGACATCAGAGATCAAGAAATTGCTCTCTTCCGCTCTTATCTAATAAAATATATATATAGCCGCGAATATATACCAGAAATTTATTAGTCACTGTTTTCAATTCCCTGCCAGTAACTCTTCCATGAAAAATTGAAGATCGGCATCTGTACACTTTTACTTACATTCGTGTTGTTTCTTAATTCGATTCGTTACTGTAATATATAATAATCATATAGTTTACTTTTGAGGCCTACAAGGTCTTATGGGCTTTAATGAGACTTTATACGTCTTAAAGAAATTTAAAGTTCTCAATAGTACCCTGAACTACATCAAAGATCAAAAAGACTACATCAAATAATATAAATATCAATGAAAAATATTAGATGGTCCTAAAATGTGGCAATAATTATATTCATTTTCCGCGAAAACAAATGCATTAATTTCGCAGTCATTGGCAACTTGAGACTCCTAACCGCCCGATTTGAATTCCTTTATTTTCAGGGAGATCTTTGCTCGAATTTTTTTATTTGAATGTTTGAAATTTTAAAGTATACTTTCGTTTGTCATATGACACTAAGATTGGATTGATGATTCAGAATGAATTACGACCATGAAAAAATCTTGGTGAATTTGAATTCAGTCTAAATATTTGTGAACTTCGAATTAGTATTCAAAGTTTTGTCATTAAAAATGATTTTCTCTTCCTTCATTATGTTATTGATTAAGTGTACTTTGCGCGACATAATGGAGAAAAAGAAAATCATTTTTTAAATTATTATTTTTTAAATTGCTAGCGCTGCCAACTCAAATTTGGGTAACAGAAATTAATTTCTGAATAGGCACCTTCTTGCATTCTCCAAAATGTTTATCAAATATTCAAATGTGTTGAAATTACAAACAGCTTTATCTTCCTGGGTAAAAAAACTTTATAAATCCTAATTCTCTTCTTACAGAATTCAATATACTGTTCTTGTGTTGTTTTCGTCCACCGCCCTCAGCTGAAACGAGTTATGAACACCCAAGAATCCCCAAATGGAGGACAAATTTGGCTTCCTGAATCATGATTTGGACGAATAATTTGGTGGTGTAGGTAATGTGAATGCAAATTTGCAATCGCACCACCTACGCAACTAAAACATTCGCCATCACAAGATTGCTAGATGTAAGGCAAAAACAGTATAAATACATACGATTATTACGTAACATTCATCAACAATTCCATTATTGACAATAAAATGATGGAGAAATTAACTGACATTGCTCAGTTAAATAAATATCTTTCCCATAGTATCAATTACAGTACCTATAAGATTTGTAAATCTGACTCAGCCGCTTCATTCTGTACAAAAGCCTATCATATTGCATGAATTAGTGCCGCAATTTCACGCTAATTCTGATTTGGAGGGCATGTTCATTTCGGTGACGTTATTTTAAAATATCATATAACAAGTTGGGACGAGTTTTCTATAGCGAAGCCAACATAAACCTAGATGTATATCTCTCTAAATCTGAATTTAGATCTGATTAAATTAAATTAAACAAATGGTTACTTAAATTTAATTAATTGTCAAAGCATGAAGTCAACACCTGATAAGGCCAGCTTGCACTCACACGATTCTGACAGCGTGTTCTATGTATTATTCCTGGAACTATAAATATTTATATTAGTCATTTTTTCAATTTGTGAAAAGATAAAAACTACCAACAGCAATATTGGAATAAATCTAACAATTAGTAGTTTACTTCTTAGAGAAATTGAATACAACTTACTTCTTGTGACGCAAGCAGCAGATCCAATATCTGAAAACCTTGATAGAATTCGAAAATGTTTCCTCGTTACCTTTATTGTTGATTTTCGGAAAGAGTTTATGAAACTTCTGAATTTACAAAGATGACTATCAATTTCTTTTAGATGCTTTTCAAATATAAATTCACTGAATATTCAACAAAACAAGTTGTGTCAATGAATTATGTAAGGAGAATTCATCAATTTTGAATAGGAGGCCGCCTTATCTTTGCACAAAATTGTATCATAGTTCGTGAAATACTGGCATGATTTGCACTGATTCTAATGCAGAGAGTGTTGTCTGTTTGGGTGACGCTATTCTAAAAATTTTCCCAACAATCTGGGCCAAGATTCTTATATCAAGGCAAACATTTATCTATGCATAATGTTTTGAAAGTTGAATCATCACAGAAGATAAGTACGATGTAATTTTATGTAACGCAAGCGCAGCAGATCCAATAGGATCCCTATAAACGGGCTCTCCGGTGAGTGAGCATGGATGATTGTAGTATGGTAGAAGAGTGAAAGAGACTTGCTAACGCGGGTATTGCTAGATCCCTAGGTCGAGGTCCCTCCCGGACAGACTCTAG
>JAUMHM010084259.1:0-12568 GCA_032362435.1 Melikaiella ostensackeni | reverse complement strand
CGGTAGTTTAAAGAGAAAATTTACATCTTAAAAATACATTATTTATTGAAAGTGTTATAGGCTATTGTTTGAGATTCATATATCTTTATTATTTAGTAACCTTTTTAATTTGAATCACTAATTCATTTCACTTATTAAATAATATTTAGTAGTCTTTTACAGTATTTCGTATTTAAAAATTCGACATTTCAATACCAAAAATATTATAAACATAGAAACAGCAGGCCCTCAGTGCTGCCTCTACTATGGAAGAGTTTACCGCTCACGAGGAGGCGCTAGCGAACTAATATAAATGCCCGCAAAATTCGAACTCAAATTAAGCAAAGCAAAGTTTTTTGAAGAGAATTATAAAAGAGGAGTAGAACAAAATATGAAACATGGACTGTAGCTTAATGAAAAGTTGAACTGCGAAGTCGGAAATCATTGTTGAAAAGGAAAAAGGAAGATTTGTTTGAGAGGTAAGGTTTGAACGACAGTAAAAAGATCCACCTTACCGACTGTTGGTCAAAACTCACCTTTCTACCAAATCTTTCATTTTCTCTTTAATAATGCTTTCCAACTTTGCAGTTCATCTTTTTTTAAGTTACAATCCACGTTTCATATTTTGTTTCACTCATTTTTTATAATTTTCTTTTAAAAACTTTACTTTGCTTAATTTAAGTTTAAATTTCACGAGCACTTATGAAGAGTCGCTAGTGCCTCCTTGTGAGCGGCCAACTATCTCATTATCGTGTGTCAATAAAATCTTATGGAAAGATGATACAAAATTCCAAGGTTTTCTGATTCACACTTCTAACGAGCGAAAGCCAGTCTTCTCACTGGATCCCGCATTATCGCCTTAACAGAAAAGCCATACCAGATAAAAGCCATAACACATACTCATAATTTTTGAAAATGTTTAAATTAGATCTCCAGATATTGGAAAAAACTTATTTTTTGTAATTTTTGAAGCAAATAGTTTTAAAAATGAGAAATTTTACACTATAAACTTTTCAATTTAGAACTACACACTTTAAAATCAGAACTGCACAAAGTGTGTCGACTGGCACACAATTTTAGACCCTGGTCAACTCATCGCCGGATACACTGCGGCTTCATTCTCACCCCCTAACGTCCCCTTGCAGGACAGCGCGCCTTCGCTGGCTTCGTTTCCGAGAACATTTGTCATCATCCCCAGTACCTAGCGCAGCAGCAGGTACTGACACTGAATTTTTGAGTAAATTCAATAAATGCAAATGAATAGACATTTAAGTCCGACGATTTATGAATAAGTCATAACACAAGAGGCTCAGAACTCATGGTTCACAAGAATCAAAGTAAGTTTTCTTACGAAGAATATTATAAGAAAGACTTTTAACGAGGAGATTGTTGTAACAAGGTATGTTTTTTCAATAATGCCTGAGATTTGTTCGTTATCATGTTTATCCGACTTGAGAACTAGGTTCCGCGTCTCAGATCCATAAAAATACGATGCTGTCCTACAAATTGGTGCTTAAACAATATTTTTTGAAGATTATGTAACGAAATTTTCAGTAATATCACTAGTCTGACTTCATTTTTGAATTCAGCGGCTTGAAATCCATAAGGAAAACCATGTTTTCCCATCACATGCTAAAAAATGAGGTTTTTTGAGGTTATATCAGAAACTAATAGTGAAATGTTCTATTTTGACCTCAGATTCGAATTCAGCGACGTAATATACTATACATAGGCATACATGTGTCTCGTTAAAAGTTCTTGTCCTTTTTCTTTGTGTGGCTGTGTATTTGGTGAAAGGATCATTCCATTTTATTTCGCCAAATTCGGTTGCGGGCTAATTTTTTTAGAATTTTGATACATACCTGTGATAAAATTATTTTTTTAAACTTATTTATCATATAAATGGTTTATTTTAAATTAACTTTGGAATGCTTAATAAAGAGTTTAAAAAGAAATCGATGGATATTACTTTTTATCACTACCCTCATTACACTTCAAAAAGCATTTTCAAGCATCGCATCTCACAGCAATATATTATAATTAACAACTATAAATTGCGAAGCTTACCTGTGCCGAATCCTGAAGTTAATTTGAAATAACCGAAATGTATTTAATTACTATATTCATATTTAGAAATTGAATTTATATCATCATACCCGAATATAAACAAAACCTGACATTGTAGGATTTGAGTTTGACTCTATTCTATATATGCACATAAATGTGAAATTTTTCTGAACTATTGCATTTTTAAAATCAAATTTAAGAATGAAAATAAAGTAATTTGATCAATTTATTTAAAAATGAGTTTGAAAAAACATTGAATTTTTTTTTATAATTAAGTACCAAAAAAAATTAAGCCGCAACCAATTTCAGAGAAATAGAATGGAATAACCCAAAATGTAACAATTGACATTTTTATAAACAATTAAGATAAACAAATTAAAATTTCTGGCAGCTTCACGGAGAAAAAATCGGTTTTCAAATCAAAATAGCTTGAGAATGAATAATAACACTGCATGCTAATATTTACTCAATAAAAATTCCTTGAAATTTTATAATTAATAACCGAAAATTTTTTTTCAAAAAATTGTTATATTTTACCGAATGTTATCAAACACGTATTATTTTTAGAAATATTTGCAGCAATTCAGTTGAGTAAGGGAAATCCAAGTCTGAAAAATTCTCAAATGTAAATATGTTGCCACAAAAACTGTTTACAACAATGTTCTTATAAAATTCTGAAACCCTTATGGCTCTCAATTCTACAATTTTCACGGATTCAATTGTGTTTGCCAACTTAAAGAAAGAAATGAAAATATAAGATTTTCATCAAAATTTTAAAATAAATCAAATATGGAATTCTCTTTCATTTGAAAAAGGTTGTTTGGGTTAGGATAGGTCAGCAGGAAACATGTGTATTTAGAAGATTATTATTAAACCTTTTTTCGTCTATGTTTGAAATCAGCAAAGATAGTTCCAACGTAAATAATATTTGATGGCCCTAAAAAGGTCTGTCAGATTGCCCTAAAAAGAGCCGATTTCAGTTTTGCTGTAAAATAATACGAGTGTAAGACATAATATTTGTAAAGTTTGTAACAAGACAAAATTTTAAGTCATTCTATTTTAATTATTATCATTTGACGATTGAGGCGAAATCTGTTCTCTCGACACGTGGCACGATACTCCAAGGGCACATTTTGGATAATTTCAAGAATTTAGAATTAATTCGTAGGGTATTTTTTCTGTTATTTATGAACTTGCCTCATCGATATTCTGAACAAAGAACATCGAGGGATTTTAGAACTCTGATGGCCATCAGAGAACCGGGATTCACTAGCTGCCGCCACTCCAAAATAAGAATAGAGATTTGAATTTGAATCTGGTTCCCGCCTTTCCGTTTGCTGTCTCCAACAATCCCGGAACCTGGATGGAAACCTGAGATGCCTTCAGAGCCAGGGACGACTCCGGATCATGTTCCCTGGGCTTTGGGGACGAACTAAGAAGCCAGGAGCTATACTTGGGTCTGCACCAGAGATTTTTATGTGGGAAGAAGTCCTCACATCCCCCAACAGAGCCCTCGATGCTTAAAGCACTGGACCGAGAGACCAGCCATACTTCAAGACTCCCGCGATGAGAATGAGAAGCAGGTCTGATTGTCCTAGAATGATTTATTATTATATATATATTATTATTGCCGTATGTTTTTCCAATGCGGACACTCTTGATCCAGAGAGGACGAGAGCTTCCTCATTTATCGTAAATGCTACGGATCTGCCTTGTAGATATCTTTTATTAGTTACAGACTACCCATTCAGCCGCCCCTGCTTCTTCTACGAACGGAGAGAGCGAGTCGAGATTCGAACCAACCAATCCCAGGACAGCGCCGAGCAAGCAGCCAATCACCACCGTGCCGGGAAAATTCGCCCAGAGGAGACGAGACCAGGAGCTTGACGACCGACTCGCCGAGTTCTCTTTCGTTCGGCAGCCACGTGCGGTGAAATAGCGTCGACTTCGTTTCTGTTTTTAAAATTCCTTCATTTTTTTAACAAAATAGAGAAATTAGTTGCTCTCACTTATATTTAAATATCTCGAAAGCCAGTGAAATTCTTGATTTGAGGTAAGTTCAACTTTAAAATGTACGGTAAAGCCAAGGATTCTCGCAGATCCTAATGTTCGCTACCATATAGTTAGTGGTTAATTAATTATCGTTTCTCCTTCGAACTTAGTATGCTGAACATAAGGAGTCTCGCTTGTCTCCAAGACCCTTTGGCATTTTGTATTTCTGTCTATTGTAAACTCTGAAAACAAGAATCGGGTTTTTGTTGTGTTTCTGATCTCGATTTCTTTCGCTCTCTCAGTCTTTTGCTTTTTTTTGCAACCGGTGTGAATAAATGCTAGAATTGTGTCTTCACTCGTATTGCTGTCGGGATCTTAATTTTGTAGTCTTAGAATTTCCGCTTTCACAACGCCAAGATGGCCATTTATAATATCGATTCTACTCGCAATGTAAGCCTAATAGACCGAATATTGATTCTTTTTCTTTAGTTATCGGCAGCATAACCTTGGGTAAAAATTTCGTCTTCAGGTATTTGTAGGTTATGTAGACTACTGAACTCAGGTATCAAAATTTCGAGTTAAAATAGCCCTTGGAGAATCGGTCGAACGATTGAGCATTATTTTTAGTTATCGCGTTAATGTTCGGGTAATTCACTACATTGTAAATTTTCGGACCGATAGAGAAGTAAGGGAAAATATATGTCACCAAATTTTATAGTTAATCCTGCTTGTTATTCATTTTCGAGAAAGATGCGGATTGACGACGGGTAAATTTTCTTCTGATTCCTTTTTTTTCAATTATGACTGATCCACTCCTCCACCATCACTCGTCAGAGGGCTGAAGCTAGCCTGGGCTCAAAAATCCTGCCCCGTCCCGTTGGGTATTTATTGCGCATATGGTTGGCGCATGCGCGCCTGGCGCTCAACCAACAAAATTTAGAACTATCGTTTTTCGTTTTTATGTTTTTCGCGATTTTGGATGAGGGACGGGAGGAGGTAAAAATATAAATAGAAATAACGACGAAAAAGGTCGTTATACAACATATGCTTAAAACAATTATTCCAGCAAAACAGATTTGTATTGATCCAACGTTATCTCTGCCGAACCTTCCATTACAAAAACGTTGATAGTCGCAATGAGATAAGAATATTATAATTTGTTCAAAAAAAGGTTATAAAATATTTTTAAAGGAACTTAAAAAACCCGACTTCACATGATCTCTTCTCCCATTTCTTCCTTTTCCATTCCCTTAGCCATTCCATCACCTCTATTTCTATATATCATGCAGAATCTTTCCCATTGTTATACTTCCTTTTTCTATTTTCTCACAATCTTCCAGCCAGTGTTTGAATGCAGCCCTACCTCTCTTACAAAGCATGCATATTCTTTTCTCTTTTCTTGTCCAATATTCATTCAATCTTCTGTGTTTCCACATCTCATACATGCAATCAATTTCTCACTGCCCCTTTCTCCTATTCTCTCAAGATATATTGATTTTCCGTCTGCACCTATCCATTTATACTTCTCATCTTATTTAGCTTCTCTTATGTTATTTTCTATTTCTTGCTTGAAAACTTCTTTATCTATTTCAATCAACTCTTGTCGTGTCTTCATTCCCATTCCATTCTCCCTATCTACCTCCTTTAATACTATATACTATGGCGTCCATCTAATGTATCTTTTATGCAACCTGTCCACCTCCTCATATTCTTTCCTATCCTACATTTCCACTCCATATATCTCCACTTAGTACTAGCGCCTGAAACATTCTCATTCCTCTCTTGTTGTCTTCTTTAAATAATTTATCCCCTATGCCCCATACCTTTTTCATTACTATGTCTGTTCTTTTAACCCTTTCCTCAAATTGATCCCTTACATTCCCATTTTTTAAGAATAAAAATCCTGGGTACATAAACTTCTTGACTTTCTGAATCCTTTCCTCCTCCACTTCCAATCCATTCTTCCTCTCCTCCTACTTTGTTTTCGCTCGAAGACCAAAACCCTTGACTTAGCTACATTTAAAATCAATCCCTTTTCTTCTTAATACTTCTCTAACCTTTTGAATCAATAAAGAAGGCACATACTTTTTCTCCCTTTTCCCCTAGCTCCTTCTCTACCACGCGCTGAAGAATATAAATATTTTCTATTGTACTTCCACCATCTCGGAAACCTGCCTGACTCTCTGAGAGTATTACTTTTCTCTCTACATCTTACTTTAGCCTCTCTGTTAACACCATTGCATAATTTTGTACCCTGTGTTCAATAAAGTTATTCCTTTGCAGTTTTCTACTTGCCCTTCTTCTCGTTCCTTAAGAATTGGTATAATTCACCTTTCCCTTCACTCCTCAGGAAAGCTCTCAACTTTCCCTACTCTTTTCACTACTTTTAACTTCTTTCTGGTTTTCCCGCTGCTGTGAATTCACGCTTCGTTACCTAACTTGTCACTGCCTCCTGCTTTGCCCTTCTTTAATCTTTTAATCTATGCTTCCATCTCCTCATTCTCCAATTCCTTCTCGTCTACTTCTAATTTAATTCTCTGCCAATTATCCGTTTTCTTTTTACTCGAGCCTTGAAACATTTCTTCAGAACATTTCCCCCCCCCCATTCACCCACGCTGATCTTATCCCCTATTCCCCCTTTTTCTACCTCATGTTATCAATCACTTTCCATGCCTTTCCTTCTGTTTTAATTCTACTCATTTCCTCCTCTAATTCCTTTTTCTTCTTCTCCTCTTGCTGTTTACATAACGCTCTATATTCCTTTCTAGCTGAAACATAATCTTTCTTTCTGCTTCTCACCCTTTTCCAGCATTTATGCTCTTTTTTAATCTACCTTTTCTTTTTCTTACATTCATTGCCTACCACACTTTTGCCCAATTTTTATCTTTTTCCGTCCTATTTCTACCCTTCTTTCTTCCCCTTTTCTTGCCTGATTTTCTAGTGCGTCAATATTTTGCCTATTTAATTCTCTCTCTTCTCTCAGCTCCTTCAATTACATTTATAACTTTCCCGTTCTTTCCTTCAGCCCTGTTAATACATTTTCCCATTCTTCATCCCTCTCTTTCAACTCTTCTTTGAATACTTACAAATCCTTGCTCGTGTTCTTTTACCCTTCTTTCATCTCTCTTATTTTCTCATTCAAGGCTCTAATTTCCTTCATTAAAATTTCCAAACCTATCCCACCCATTTCCTTTCCTCCTTCTTCTTCATTATTCTTCACCTCGTCTGAATTTTCTGTTTTTTCCCCGTTCCTATCATTTCTACAGATTGTACGTTTTTCCTCCTTTGCTCTTTTTTTCGTTATTTACTGGCGACTCCAACATCGAGATGGTCTTTTTCTTTACCGGCTTTGGACTATTTAATTTATCTAGACCTTCGTGCAAATCCAAAAAACTATTCAAGATACCGTGAATTCCTGCAAGGTGTATCGAAAATCTGTTGTTACTTACTTCTTGTCAAAATTTTGTGCCAATCGATCCGATAGATCAGAATTGTAGAGGTGAGCACAGGTGAAAAAATTTATTCTCCAACATAAAATAATTATGATTTAATACAGTTATGAATAATTAACCATATCGAATTTTTCTGAAATAAATATTGAGAACATGTTGCCGTAGATTTCTTGGTCAAACATTAGGCAAAAAGTTTGGATAAGAAATTCATTTTTGTTGACTAATTGTAAAAAAATTAAACTTTTCACCTGTGCCCACCTCTGCAGCAACTGATTTACATCAAACATGAAACATGATTAAGTAAAGTCTAAAATTACTAAGCATATCGAATTTTTCTAAAATACCTATCGGAAAAATGTTGCCATAGATTTCTTGCTCAAACATTAGGAAAAAAGTTCGGAGAAAAAATTCATTATTGTTGAATTATTTAAAAAAAATTAAATACTTCATCTCTGCCCACCTATGCAGCTTAATCTATTCAACTGATTTGAATCAAATTTTAATGAGAAGTCTCTAGCAGTATGTTTTCGATACATATTGCAAAAATTTTCGATAACTTGTTCAGTTTTGAAGATTTGACCATTCTTGTCGTCTCTGTATTTTCATTTTTTACACTGAATACGTAAAAATATGTAAACTATTCAAGATATCGAAAATTCATGAAAGGTGTATCGAGAATCTGTTGTTACAAACTTTTCGTCAAAATTTGGTATCAATCGGTTCGATAGATTAAAATGTACAGGTAGGCACAACTCGAAAATTTATTGTTTATGTCTTTATTTTTTAATGATTGATCAGTGAGCCGCCAAATTTAATTGGAATCGGTTGAGAATTGCGCCGGCAATCCACAGAAGGTCCAAAGTACATGATTATTCCAGTCAAGAAGTCTAGGTAGCTTTTTTGTACTTGTCGATGATTTGCTACCGCGAATCTCGATTTGGATTCATTTGAAATTAAATGCTTCAGGTAAATAATAATTACAATTTGGATTATGAGCGACTTCGAACGCTTCAAAATCTTGATTTTTTCCAATTTGAGTGTTTTTGAAATACATTTTTTTAGAAAATTAAAAAATACGAATTGCTTTGGATTATTAAACTTATTTTAAGGAGAAAAGAAGTGAGAAATGCATTACTAGAATTTGAATCTAAGAGAGAGTGAAATGAAACAGAATAATGGGACTGAGTGAAAAAGAAGTAAGTAAGAAGGGAAAGAAAATAAAATACTTTTTACTCAAATTCTACCCATGGAGCTAAGTTCTCTTTCCGCACCCTTTAAGGCGGCATGCCCACTCAAGAGTGAAAAAGCATCTGTTTTCCACGAGTCGACCCGAGTAAAAAACATTAGTATGGGAGTGATCAATCATTGACTTTCGAAATATAAAAAATGTATGCTAAATGAGACAGTCCCATACTTCAAATATATTGAAATAGTATAGATAAAGTATAGCTAAAGTATAACTTAAGCACGGCTGAAATATACCTGAAGCATAGCTGAAGTATGGGATATACTTCATCTATACTTAAGTATAGCTAAAGTATAGACTACAGTTCATTTATACTTGAGTATGGGTAAAATATCGGACATAAAATGGTACTCATTTGTTTTTCAAAATACCCTAATAACGGGATAGATATAATGTATCATCAATGACAGCTCGTCTGAAAATTTTAAAAGTTCACATTCACAAAGAGAAGATATAGAATGGAAAACTTATATGATTCTAATATCATATATATTCATAAGAGATCCGGAATCTTTGATTCCTAACCACAGTATTATTAGAATGCAAATGTCAAATCAAATTGTTATTTAGGTGAAATGTTCAATGTTCAATTCTTCATAGTATAAAGTCAAACAAGTTATGTTACAAGCAAAATTTTCCTCATTTGCGTTTCACTTATTTCTGAAGTTGCATACATTATATATTGATATTGTGAAAATCATGATTCTGAATCTCTATCTGTATGTATTTCAGATATCCAATTATCTCCCATCATCAATAATACTGCTATACCTACTACATCCATACTTTCCCTATACTTTAGACATACTTTAAATACTTGAGCTATATTTTAGAGATATACTTCAGCCATACATTGATTAGAAATCAGCTATACTTTAGCTATAGTTGAACCATACATCGTTATACTTTAGCTAAGTTTGAGCTATACACTCAATATGCTTTATGCAAATATACATGAAGTATAGGATAGTCTAATTTGCCATACATTTGCTATACTATTTGAGAGATCACTTCCATACGATTTCCCCGATGTTTTCCTAGATCAATCAAATACTAAAAATTTTTCACTCGAGCCGTCAGGAAAGTCTGTTTACAGAGATAGGAAGTCGCAGTGGAAACGAGCAAAAAGAAATGAGATTGTCTTCCGATAAATGTCACGTCTGACCATAGCGTTGCTACTACTACTGCAACCATTACCTGAAACCCCCATCTGTCCTGACATTTCCGGTCAGCCATCAAAAGACGATAAAATAAAGTGCCCCCGTCATAAAATTGCTATATTGACCTTTATTTCTAGGTTTTGCTTATCACAAATGTTATCTATTAGAATTGTATTTGAAGTAGGGGAAAGGTGCCTAAGATGGGCCCCTGTATATTTTTGTATATACGTATTATATACATCAAATACGTACGTGTAATCATGGTCAGTAACCTCTTAGTTATTCACCAAATGTCCTTTCCTCAACAACGCAAGTAAACTAACAAAAGCAGAAAGTGAAATTCATTTTGACACTTCAGATTACGAATTCTTGCCTATTATAGAAGTCCTAATTTAATAGTTTGAGGTGATTTAAAATTGAAGGTAGTTGTAATTTCTTATAGGTAATTTTGTAAGCCTTCAAAATATTATGTGCTTTTTATTAATTTTTATGATGTTTAAAAAATTTGTGTGAAAACCCTAACTTAATACTTTGGGGTCAATTAAAATTGAAGGAATTTGTTATTTCTTATAGGTAATTTTGTAAGTCTTCAAAATATTACGTGCTTTTTATCAATTTTTATGATGCTTCAAAAATTTGTGTAAAAACCCTGGATAACCTGTTTTACCTTTGGAGTAACAGCTGATACAGCCGGCTTTAGTAAAATTTTATCAATTACGAGAATATAAAATCATAAATGAAGATTGAAAAAATTATTTTTCACCACAGCTATCGGTGTGGAAATCACTCCTGGCAATGTAAAACAACAAATAAACAAAGTATTCAAAAGTATTCAGAAAAATATTTTTGTGGCTGCGTACAGAAAGGAATGGATTCAATTTAAGAGATAACTTCTGTTGATATGGAGATTCAAAACGCAAAGACAAAAACGGGAACCAAAATAATTCAATATTTGTCAAGCTATTATTGGATGTAGAAAATTTTCAATACTTTTAGTGCAATTCGACTTACTGGAGGGTCTCTAAGACCCGCCATATGACACGATTTCCTCAACATCAAAAATAACCGCTTTCTGAAAATTTTTTGAACTTGTGTGTATTTGAACTTTATAAAACAAATAACAAACTACAATGCTAATAATAATTTTCACTTCCGAAGTTACGTAAGATACGAGTAGAAGATTTTTGAAAATATGAACGGGGGCCTTCTTAGGCACATTTCGTCTATTTGTATAATTTAAAAATCCTTGCAATATTTTTAAACTTCGTAATTTCCTTTTAATATTACTTTTAATTTTTTGAAAGATCTACACTTTCACGAATCAGCTCAAATCTGGTGGAATATCTTGTAATTTTCTACAATATTTACAAATCTCTTGAAATTTTTTAAAACTTTTAATCTAGACGCTTTTCTTTTTATTGTTTTTGAATTTTTAAACATGGTCGACAAAAATGACATATATTCCCGTTGAATGCAACATATCATGTCCGAAGTACCTGCTATGCTGAATACGAATCTATGCTCCATTTGTTGCCATCAGGTGTACTATTAAAGTACACCTGATGAATAGATATTTGCAACTCAATTTTTTAATAAACCAATTTTTAACAATTTTTTCAGGAGTTTAAACCTAAATCTTTCAGACCTGCATAAGATCAATTCGGTGCGTTTTTATTGCAGATTCTAAATGTTTCCTCTTTTTTATAACTACTACAATGGTTCCTGAAATAATCTTAAAAACTTAAAGTAAAATAGAAAAAATTCACAAAAAAATCAATACACTAAATTTCACTTAATATTTAGTTTTCTAGTATGAACTGCGTCCATATTTGCTGATTTTGCTCATTTTGTTATGCCAAATAATAACCTGAGAAGAGATTCGAATTCTGATAATCCGCACAATAAACGCATCAAACTTAAAAGCTTCTTGCTTTTCTTTAATTAATTTTTCAATGTAGAATCATACAGGATCGACTCGGGAGGAGAAATAAAGATTCTAATGTTTCCCAAAATATAAATTCAGTGATTTATTTGATCAATGAAATAATGTAGACATAAAACTCAATAGAGATACTCTTTCTAATATTTAAAGATATTCTGAATTCCACATAGGATAATTTGAGTATTCGCCCTATTTCTATCTACGCCTATCACACGTATGTCTCACTATATTTCTATTCTTTATTCGCAATAAAAAGTATTTCTAATTTGCCGGCCTTATTTTTCTATATAATATGTATATTTCTACATTTGGTAACAACGACGCAAATATATCTCTATTTCTATACTCTTTTTGTCAGAGTGCTCGGATTCTACGGAATTCGATCTAAGTCTCAATCGCTCTTTTTATTTCTCTTTTAGATTGTCTAAAACTAGTTAAGTTTTTCGCAGCTCAATTTTCAAAAAAGAATCATTCATTTTATTTCTCTCAAAATACAATGATTCTCGAAGTTTTCATCAATTCGAGTACTTTTAGAATACAAATTTCTTAATAGGTTACGTACTAGGTTTCGAGAGCAGACTTTCTAGCCCGTTCGCCTCCGCTATCAGGAATCTAGTAAAATAAATCTAAATCAGAGTGACGATATGCAAAATCATTGACTTAGGATTTTATTTTACCGTAACGTAAGCAAAATTCCTCGAAGATGGTACAGAAGGTCGCGCCCTTAAAA
>JAUMHM010084258.1:0-12569 GCA_032362435.1 Melikaiella ostensackeni | reverse complement strand
TGAGCAGTTGAATCTGTGCACGGCATACTCAAACAAAAATATCACCTTTTGGATCACAAAATTGACAACAAACTGATACCAAAAATTTATTCATACTTCAGAATCGCGTCGTTCCCCAATAACACTTTTGGAAAAAGACTTCAATCTGATGTAGACACTTTTGATGATATTTTGCAAACAACGCCTAGTCAAAGAAATGTGTATAATACGGCTACTGAGGTAGAAGAAAAAAGATGGCTTCGTCGGAAAGTTCCTTTCAAAAGTGTCACATCAGACGACATTTTAGATTTTTCGGAAAAAAATGAAAGAGATTCAAAAATCTTGTTCACTGGAACACACCAACTTGCTTAAACTGTGTCATATTTGACAGAAATGGTCGATACAGATGGTAAATAAGAATTGAATATGTAAAAGATCAGTCAAATGTACTTAAATTAAAAGTTTGATCTCGTCATATCTCTCGCACAGCTTATAGATGCTCTTTAAGGTAGAAGCCCAATACTTTTGAAATTTTTGGTTTGACACATTACACATGTGAATGTGCTAATGGCCAACGCACTGTTGGTTGCTGTTCACACATTGCTGCAGGTGTTTATTATTTATCATATGCTAGGTATTTCTCAAAAATTGTTAAACTCGCAGAAGTACTCAGTGATGTATTCAAGAAAAATAACAATATTCCAGTGATTGAAAGTGACAGCGATAATGATTAAAGTAATAAACAACTCCTAATGGTGAGGGGCAAGGGGACTCACCGAAATTAAGCAACCCGAATGGAGTTCAGAAACGTACTGCAACCTGGTCGTGGTGGACTGCGAAAACGTATTTTTATAGGCTAACTGTAGGCGATTCTGATTAGAATATTTAATGCAATATCAAAATCAGTAGATACAATTTATATTGATCTGTGATGTTCCAGACCTTGAGATAATGCTACGCGCTATGCGCAACACACACGGCGCCCAGCGCCAGATTTTTTTTTTGAGCCATGAAGTACCCCTAGTAAAATTTGGGTAATATATATGTTAGAGTAGACAATATAAGCATTTTTTCCTAAAAAAAATTAGAGGTGTATCTCTAAAACAAAACCTCAAAAAAATTTAGAAATTTTTAAAACATTTTTTCCTTCTATTTTTTATTTTTAAGAACTCAAATTTTTTTTCTAACAAGTCTTATGGGTGAATCTAACATATATTTTGATCATTAAAATCGGTCCAGTCATTTTCGAGAAAAATGACTTTTTTTATTTTACTTTTTCCCTCCATAACTCTCCTAAAAATGAAATTTTGTAGGTTATGCTTTAGAGAAATGTTATGTCACATGGGTGCTCATCTATAGTGGTAATATAAACTTGATAATTTTGGGTCAAATTTTGCATGCTTACCCCCCTAGGCCCTTTCAAAATAAAAAAAAACACCTCTGGCGCAAGCTTCTACAGAGATGAGGCCTACTACATAAAGCAAATTTCGAACTACGCAAGTCTCCTCTTTACTGAAAAAATGCTTATCCGCCATAATGACCAAATGAATCGGTCGATATTTATCATTTTAATAATGAATTTTTTTCTTCGCCTTGTCACACACACTGTTCTTTTAGATTTATTAATATTGTCCTAAGTTCTTTTCGCATTACTTTAACTTTGAATTGTAAATATGTGGGCTATAATATCGATTTCAGGGCTGTCTTGATCACGTGACTCCTGTTAGAAATGCCCTGAAAATGTCAAACATTTGAAGTACATGATGAAAGAAGGTTATTCCTGAGTGGATTCGCAAAATCTTCAACCACTTAAAATCTCAAATAATTTTCCATGTCTTTCGGAAGCTTGAGTTGTAATGTCTATTTATAACATCAGAAAATAAAAAGTTAGAGTCATATTAACATGAAATATTATGTTTGGCTGTTATTAAGTTCGAAAATATAATAAAATATCTGCGCATGCTCAACTTTTTTTTGCGCTCCGTATAACGGACGTCATCGTAATGGCCACTCATTCAAATGCAGTATTCCAAATAGGCATTTCCAACTAAGTTCAAAAAAGCTATAAGTACTAAAAATTAAAAAATAAGCGCTCTTATCAAATGTTTAAATCATAAACTTTTATATAAAGCGATCAAAAAATTCATGCAAATTCTTTACTCATTCCGAACCAATCCGAAATATACCGAATCAATTCTATTCCTTCTCAATCCGTGCGTCTAATCACTCTAATCTGATCGATTACAAGACACATCCCTACAGACTTTTCAGTCCCTCTCTACCCGTGTACCAACACCATTTTCCCTCCGTGCCCCTAATGTGAACCCAGCAAACATGGTTATCTAGTAGTTATGGGAATGTTACATAACAGATTGTCATATGTTACATAACTGCTGAGTCATAAGTGAGTCACCTGTGACGCAGAATCTCAAACTCTGTGTGATGAATCAGTTCTATAACGGCTCTGTAACTCTGTGACATAAGTTTTATAACACGTTCGAAACCATGTTATAACAGTTCTATGTTATAGAAGTGTTACGTACCAATTAAGAAACGGTATTTTAATACTCTGTAATAATTATGTAACAGTTCTGTAGCAGCTTTACCGTCATTTGTATAGTGATGTAATGGATCTATCACATAGTTACGTAAAATATATGTTACAGTGTCATGTAACAGGAGTGTAATTCTGTTACATGTATGTTACATAGTGAGGTTATATGAAAGGTATGTAAAAGAGCTCCCCCGTGCGGAAATTTAAATCCGGGCAGTACCAAGCCCTAAAAAGGTTGCATTATTATATTTAAAGCCCGGATCAGTAAATCTTATCAGGCCTTGATAGTGTTCCGTCACACTTGAAATGAAAAGGGCTGTAAGTGGCGATCGGTTACATGGCCCATGACAGGTAACCTCTTCTGTGCATTTAATATAATTAAGGCCCTCCTCATGCCTGTATGCCTGCACTTTCTTTCATTACTCTATTTACTTTCATTCAATGCAGGCTAGAATATACGCAAAATATGAAAAAACCGATGCAGTCATGTCATAGCAACGTGGCTTTGCAAGCAGCTGTGCAAATGGGAGATTGGAAAAGTCACAGAAGAAATGTTATGCTATTGTTACATTACAGTTATATCACAGTGTTACATAGCTGTTACTAATGTGCATTATACACAACTTACAGAACAAAACATCAACGTTTTCACAGTTTAATTACGTAACACTGTAATAAAATTGTTATAGATTATGAGTGTAACCAAGTTACCGAACAAATGCTACACGATTGTTACGTAACAGTTGTCACTTTGTTGCATAGCTGTTACTAATGTGCCTCATACACAACTTTCAGAACTACACAGTAACGCCGATACAGTTCAATGACGTAACATTGTATAAACATTGTTATAGATCATAAGTGTAACCAAGTTACCGAACAAATGTTACGCGATTGATACATAACAGTTAAGTCACATTGTTACATAGCTATCACTAATGTGCATTACACGCAATTTACAGAACTACACAGTTACGATGTTACAGTTTAATCACGTAACACTGTAACAAAATTGTTATAGACAATGCGTGTAACCAAGTTACAGAACAAATGTTACACGATTGTTACACAACAGTTATCTCACATTGTTACATAGCTGTTACTAATGTGCATTATGCACAGCTTACAGAACTACATCGTAATGCCGTTACAGCTCACTTACGTACCACTGTAACATAACAGTTATAGTTCTAGCTTGTAACCATGTTACAGGCCAAAGATTACATTCGTCTTCTATAACACTTACATCACACTGCTACAGAGTTGTTATAATTTCTTTTTATGAAACTGTTACATCTTCATGATGTATCAGGGTTACTTAATATTATTACCTTCCAGTTATAGAACAAGTACATCACTAAACAGTAACACTCGTTACATAACCAGATATAAAAATATTCCTCTGTTGTTACAGAGCAGTTACATAACGTGTTTGCTGTGAATGAATCTGAAACCAATCCAAAGTAAAAAAATCTTTTCATCCTGATTCCGTAAAATAAGCGAGCTAGCTTACTTCACACAGCATGGTGTTACCACCTGGCCAACGGATTAAGAGAAAGATTGAAAGATCTATTCGGTTTGATTCGGGATTTGAGCTAATCCGAGGTCGTCGGAGAGGTTTAAGAAAGTTACTGAAAGTAACTATAACACAAATGACCACTAAATTAACTTTTACCGAAAATTTCCAGAAAATTTTAGAATTTTTCGGTAACTTAAGGTAACTTATTGGTCATTAATAGAATCTTTGGTTCGATCTCGGATTACCTCGGCGTGAAACTCATTGGTTCAGATATAGAATCCGAAAGAAAATGGACCCAGTCCTTTTCAATCCGTGCGCCCAATTCGAATAAATCTTAGTCATATCCGGATAGACTTTTCAATTCTTCTCAACCTGAGCACCAACGAAATTTTCTTTTCTTGCTCCCAATCTGAATGAACCCGAAACAAATCCAAACTGAAGAAATCTCTTAGTCCCCCTCAATCCGTAAATTAAGCGAGCTAGAGTCTGTCGTGAATTTCTTCTCGGTGGGCAGGTCTGGACTCTAATTATTGAGAGGGTTGATCGGTAGATTCAAAGAGTAGGCGAGTATGAGAGGGATAGGGGAGGCATGTAAAAGAGGAGGAAGGGGGAGACAAATGACCAGAGGGTGTGGGAGGTGGACGAGAAAAGGAGGGTGGTTATAGAAAAGGATGGAGGGGTGAGAAGATTTATATATGATGGCAAGGGGGAGAGTGGACTCATGTGCAAAAGGCTCTTAAGAGAGGGGTCATACGTAGGACACGTATCTGTTTACTTTTTGATGCTAATATATTTTAATCCTGTCAAGATCAGTGACTTTGGTATTTGTGTTGAGTTATGTCATAAAGAATTGATTCAGTAATTCCTAATTGAAAATAATTTCCTGGTAATTAATCGACATTACATGTTATTAATTGTCATAAGCAATGACCAATCACGACATGGAACGAAAGTTTCATTAGGGTCCCTGGTTATAAGAAAAATATTTTACAGGCTTCTGAAAATGCAATTGTCTTCTATTAAATACAATTTTCTGTAAAAAAGGAACGCCTTTCAACTCCGCTGGGATTCGAGCCCAGGACATTTCACTTGCCGAATTGTATAATTGTTTTCTATGTTGGTATCTTCGTATATTCCCATTAAAAATATGACTAAAATAGTTATTTTCATTTTCTTATAGACCATCCCTGAATAAATTTTTTGATAGAGTTTATCGTCATGGAATTAGGATCTGACTGAAAGTTTTTTTCGACGATTTAGTCATAAATATTTCACGTCCTCATTTACACCAGTTATCCATTAAGGATAATTTCTAGATTTTCTTGAGTATTCCATTGCAATCTCCATGGCAGTGCCTTGTAATCTTATAAATATTTTATTTTTGTAAGCCCGAAGACCAAACCCACTTTTCGACGTGGGTGAACATGCTCACAAAATTTGATAAATCTAATAATTACTCCGGGTATTGTTTGATTACAAAATAAAAGAACATACGACATGCAGGTTGAGAAATTATATGTAAGCTCATGGTTATATATCACTTTTCCACCTGCGGGTAAGGGGAGTTTGACTTTTGAAAAAATAATAAATTGCATTCCCCGAACCACCTATTACACTTTGATTCTTATCATGTTATTATTAATGTGTATGAGGAATTGAAATATCTTCAAAATTTTTATGCAAGCAATAAACTCATGATTTTCTTAAAAATATAAGTTGGTATCATAAGAACCTTGTAATCTAATCATGAGGACTGCAATGTGATCTCACTTCCGCAAGTGTATGAATTAATAGGTCGAGGGCCGAGGACGTTTTTGGTATGTTATTAGGTAATATATGTAAGTTATGGGGTAACGCCTGAATTTTTTTGTGGTGAATACCTTGACAATTAGACATTGTTCTGTTAAATCGGCAGAACAATTGGTTTGGTGGAAGGGGGTGGATGAACGACCTGAAAACATAAAAAGTGATATTTTAAAGTTATTTTCTAACACCTGAATTTTTCATATATTTTTCTACTCGATATTCACCCGAACTTATATTTGAAAAGGCAGAACAAAATTCCTAGGGTAATACCCTGGCGAACACCGCAAAACTCCTGTTCGTGACAGTAGTCATGACTGAGGAAGCACGTTTTTAGTGACGCCTCTTGATTGTCCTTAGGACGCATCGCTCAAGGTGTCAGGCCCGTAAATATAAACTGACGCGACACACGGCCACCGATGTCGCGACCGGGAGTTTTGCGGTGTTCTTCTAAGGTGTTACCCCCAGAATATTTTTCTGCCTTCTCAAAAATAGGTTTTGAATAATGAGTAGAACAATATGAAAATTGAGGTGTTAAAAAAGAACTTAAAAATATAATTTTTTTATATCTTTAGATCGTTCTGCCACCCCCTCCCTCTTGACCAACTCTTCTGCCAATTGTACTGAACAATGTCTAATTGTCCAAACATTTGCCAGAAAAAATTCATCCGTTATCCTATGCCGTATTTTTTGACAACTTTGAAGAAATGAATCCCCCCGTGACTGCCCCTGGAGAGGTCCACTTTAGTGTTCAGTATATTCTCAATAATGATAAAAATAGTGGCAGAATCGGTACCTTATAACTGACTAAAAACGGCCTCGGCTTTTAGAATATGTAAATTTTCTTTGTGTTATGATCGATACCTCCTTTTTAAACTAACACTATAGCTTCTAAATTTTGTTTCTAAAATTCAAAACTTATTTCTTCGGTTCTATCTATTTGTCCACCTATCTGTCTACTTATCTATCTAATATATGTAAAATTTTAGCGTATGTACATCAATACACCACTCGAAGTTTACGAACTATTTTTGAACGATGCACAACACGCTTAAGTTTCTGTACAAAGTACTGTTGTATTCTATATTTAAAAAACTTTTCGATGATGAATTGAGAGCTTGTTAACCAAAAACTGTTCCTAATACAGAAAAGAGTCAGCCTAGATACAAAAAAATAGATGTACTCAGTTTTGTACGGCCGTGCTAAGGAAAACCTTACGTAAGTGAGAATTTGGTGTGAAATCAGTTTTTGGTATCATTGAACTCGTAAAAAATAGTTGCATGTAACTGTGGTAATAAGAATTAGTAATTGTAATTATTTATTGTAAGAAACGGTTATTAAAAATTACGAAAAATGTAAAAAAATTAGCTATAGAAATCGAAAAGCGCCCTCAAGGAAGGGTTTCGTAGGTTACAAGATTCGAGAGTCATTTGTATGATTGTTTATGTATAAGTAAAGTTTTTTTTTCATATTTATTTAGCGATTTTATTTATTATCAGAATTTTACATGCCAAGAGCATCAACTTGAGCGTCCACCCGGAAAATCAGACTAAAAGTGAAGCTTCCAGCATAGGGGTCAAATAAGGAAAATTCCTTCATTTTTCTTTGTTTATAACCACTGATAAAAAAAACCATCATAGACAAGCGGATAAAAATATTTTCCCTCAAATACACGGACGAACATTCGACAGTCGTTATACAAGTTCCTGGCGTAGCCTAGGAAACCCTAAAAATAAAGAAATAATTGATAAAAACCACGATTTTGCCTCACTTGCACTTGCGCAAGGTGTTCCATCGAAAACTGGGTTGAGCCGGCTACTGATTTTTGAATCTGCTGCACTCGATGACCCGCACAATGCAACTTGCGTAAGGTTTTACATCTGACCGCACGCCCGAGGTCGATTGCGTATTTGGTAGAAACTACGCAAGTAACTTGGTGTAAATTTTTTCTTCGTATTTGCCATAAGTAAGAAACGCAAGTCTATTTTTTAATAGAGATTATTTAAGTAGTCTATTTTCAATTGAAAAATTAAAAAGTGCACATTCACCTTATTCAGTTTGACCAAGTTTGTACTGAAGTAAGGTTTTCCTTAGCACGGCAGTATACACTACCGTCTAGGAATGTGAGGACACCCACAAAACAAGCGATTAAAACTATGCTCTCAAATCTCGCAGGATATCGCAGGAACAAAGCGAGATGGAATAATTTTTTAAAATGCGTTGCAAAGCCCTAGTTGAAGCCCTATTTTCTGATTTTTGCAACTCCAACTCCTGGAATATTTTATAAAAATAGCGGTAGAAAATCAAAAGTCCCACGAAATGAACCTTGAAATCTTTTCTTCAAAATGAGCTCAAGAACGTTAAAAAATATTTACCGAGCGATTTTCATCTTGCGCACGCCTCTTCAGATGTACCTGTATATGGAAATCGTGATTATATAAATGACTTATGGAGGTTACGTTTGGACAATATCGGTCGGCGTGTAGAAAGAACTTCCATTACGTCATCAATTGAAACTCCCTAGGGATTTATAATGAGGCTAATTTGTGACAGTGCGCATGCATCACTCACTACCCGTAACTGGGTAGGACTCAGGTATTTTTGACCCGCTCTACATGCACGGAAATCACGATTTCCATGCGCCTGTTACAATAAATATTTTTTAACGTTTTTGGGCACATTTTCAAGAGAAGAGTTCAAGGTTCATCTTGCGTGACCTTCCACTTTTTAGCAATTTTTCCTAAAATATGCCAGGAGTTGAAGTTCAATCATGAAAACTTGAAAAAATAAAAAATTAGGCGGGTCTTTCTCACGCACTAGCTCAGTCCCTATTCACCAACAGTCCTTCAACTAGGGCTTATTTCAAGTGGGATTTAATAAGATTTTCAACGTTCTTTTAGAAGTTATTCCATCTCGTTTTGTGCCTGCGATATAATGCGAGAAGTGAGGGCATATTTTTAATTGCTTCTTTTGTAGGTGTTCTCGTCCTTCTGGGCGGTATTGTACGCAACTAGTAGATAGGTAAGGATCATCCTGAACATAGATCGACATTTATTACCACTCTAATTAAACGAGGATTTATATCTGCTCTAAATATAGAACCTTCTACGTGGATGTGGAAAGTAGTTATTTTGGCGTATAAACAATAATTTCTTCAAGGTTAGAGCAATATGCACTTTCAATAATGTGATTTTTGAAGAAGAATCAGTGTCCTTGCTAGTAATATAGCTGCTAGAATGATACTTTGGAAGACTTAAAGTGTGAAAAACAATTCCAAGTGTTTCCTGTATTTGCGTTATTTGACACCAAGTAAGTAACTCCTAAATTGAGCACGGACACGAAACCTTTTTCAACAATCACATTATAAAATTACAAATTTCTCTAATTTCAGCAGATTATTGTTTAAACTTCACCATAACGACCTCCTACATCCATATAGAAGGTTCTGAATTCATTACGGATACATACTCTTAATTGCTCAAGATGTCGGTAAATGCGGGTAGCAGGAATCTATATCCAGCACGCACTCTGCCTACCTACTATAATTTTTCAAATAAATTAAATGTATACCCATCTTCATAAATGTCTTATGTAGTGCGAAAATGGTAGCTGAACTGTGTGCTTCAGTTGTAAACTATTCCCCTAAGAGTCTCAATCAAGTATCATAAACTAATACTTGCACACGGGAGCCCCTGTAAAAATTACTGGAATAATTTTAATAATTTCCAGTCCCCATTTATCTTCGTAGTCTACTTATGCTCCACTTTGTTGTAATCATGATATTACCCTTTACTCTTGAAGGTGATAGGTGGCGAGTTGCAGGAACGTTTGATACCGGTACCCTACAGCAAGAGCTCGACAGACCAAGCTGTAAGCGCTCCTCTCTTGCTTTCATACTTCAGCTCTGTTCTCTTTGTTTTGGCATTTTCTAGTTTATTCTTAGCTCATCGATCTTTTCACTTGTATTTTTCTCGAAGTCTAATTTTTTTTACTCACAACACCGATTCATATACTCTTATAGCTATTTATGTTTGTTTTACTATGTCGTACATGTATGATTTTAAGCTGGTGCTTCTATTTAGCTGATTGTGAAGCAGTTCTGCAACGCCATGTAACAAATAACTAGATGTGAACACACTTTTCAATTTTCAAGCTTATGTGCAATCGACGTTCCATCAATTTTTCTGCCGGAACTATGTACAATACATTTATCACATTTTCAAGTACACTTCTTCAACGTAATAAAATTATTATATTGTGTTTGAGTTTCAAATACTTGAAAACCCATATTATTGTTTTTTAAATTGTGTAATACTTTCCACTAATCTTTTGCGACTAAAGTCGCGAATGACCATCTACAAAAAGATTTTAAACTTGACTTTTTTTATTAAAGACTATATTCTTCCTCTGGATAACACCTTCGATCCCCAAGTACGTGCAATAGTTATCAAATTAAGAATATTATAATGATAATTGAAAAATTATTAATTGGGTGTGTCTTATTATTTTTCAATTGTCCGAAATGTACCGAAATCATTTTGCATATTAGGATTTCTGCCATTTTTATTATGATTATTGGTGAACAAATTATACATAAATTTATTATTATACGTATTATATGTAACTTTTCAACCTGGGATGAACTTATAAAAGGGTAGATATTAGAAATGTTCAAGACAGAATCTAGAAACTTTATCAGGTCCACCCACAATAAACTTGCGATTCTGCTCAACAATTTCAAGTTTCCCAGTTACATGAATAAGATTTGTTTTTGAAAAATGACTCAACTATCTCCAGAAGTCTTGGGTACGATAAAGATTTGCTAAATTTCATGAAATTTACTTTAGAGTCTGCGAGAACATGAAGTTGCTGGCATATGTAAAGGTACTGCATTCTATATACCCAGTCTATCGATGGTCTGCGCGGTATAAACAGTCGTGCGTGCGTGAGCGGGAGTCCAACTGTCTGCAAGTGACCGTCAGTTCTCACTTTGGTATCCCCTCCATGGAACTCGCTTGCATGTTAGACACGGCACGACAGGAAAAGAGAGCGCGTCAGTGTGCTCGAGCTTTGGGAACAAATACCAATCTTCACAATCACAGACAGAAAAGGAAAGTCTGATTATTTAGAAAAAGCAACGAAAAGGTCTTTGCACAAATAGTTCGACTTAAATAATACCGAGGGATGCTAACTAGGTACTTGTACTAGCTCACTTAGAAAAATCTTAAAAGTTAAAATAGGTAATACAAGATTGCGCGACAAATATTCCTAGAGGGTCAACCCTGTAAGGGCTGCTGTTGTTACAACAACAAAAATAACGACCAAAATGAAATTACTCTGAAATAATTATTAGGGATCCTATTCGAGGAAATATCGAGAAACTTCCGCAGTAATCAAAGTGGTTGGCACCACATATTTTTTGAACAACTCAGTAATCCAGGAAATAATATTCTAAAATCCTCAGAAAACCACCTTCGGAGTGACACTGATCCGAATTTACTTTGAGAGGTGCTAGAAATTTTTGTTCGTCTCTTTCTTAAAAAGTTCGAAGATATTCTACATCAATCAAAGTGGTTGGCACCACTGATTTTTTGAACAACTCAGTAACGCAAAGGATGATATTCTAATATCCCCAGGAAAGTACCTTCGTAGTGATACCGATCTAAATTCACTTTGCCGGGTGTTAGAAATTTGTATTCTTCCCTACTTAGAAAGATCGAAGAATTTCTGCATTAATCAAAATGGTTGGCAACACGGGTTTCTTGAATAACTCGATGACCCAAGGGATGATACTCTAATTTCCCAGGAAACCACTTTCGTAGTGACACTGATGCGAATTCACTTTGCGGGGTGATAGAAAATTGTATTCATCCCCTACTTGGAAAAATCAAAGAATTTCGGCAGTAATCAATGTGGTTGTACCCTAGGATTTTTTTAATAACTTAATGATCAGAGGGACGATGGCCTAATTTCCCCAGGAAACCACTTTCGGAGTGCCACCGATCTGAATTCACTTTGAATGGAGCTAAAAAATTTTGTTCATCCTCTACTCAAAAAGATCGAAGAATTTCTGCATTAATCAAAATGATTGGCACCACGGATTTTTCGAACAACTCAATAACCCAACGGATGCTATTATAATATTCTCAAGAAAATACCCTGGTATTGACACCGATCTGAATTCACTTTGCGGGGTGATAGAAATTTTTATTCATCCCTCACTTTAATAAATCGAAGAATTTTGGCAGTAATCAATGTGGTTGTACTCTTTGATTTTTTAAATAACTTAATTATCGAAGAGATGATGGTCCAATATATCCAGGAAATGACTTTCGGAGTGACACCCATTTGAATTTACTTTGAGCAGTGCTAGACAATTTTGTACGTCCCCTACTTAAAAAGATCGAAGAATTTCTTCATCAATCAAAGTCGTTGGAACCATGGATTTTTTCAACAACTCAATAACCCAAGGAATGATATTCTAATATCCCCAGGAAACCACCCTCGCACAGTGGGGAAAAATGACGAAAAAATTTTCAAAATACGATTCCGGCTACAATTTCCAACCGATTAAAAATTTTTTTTCTTGAAAATTGAAGCTAACTAATTCTTGAGGGATCCCTTGAGGCCGATTTGAAAAAAAAAATTATTGTTCACTTTATTTATACACAAAGTTGGCAAAAATCGTAAAATTTAAGATATTGTTACTATAAT
>JAUMHM010084256.1:0-12570 GCA_032362435.1 Melikaiella ostensackeni | reverse complement strand
CTGCGACAAGTGGAGCGTGGCGAGGGAGGCCGCGTGTCGGGCGGTGGGCGCCGAGCTCACCCCCGACACGATGGTTCTTCTCATGCTCAAGTCTGAGGAGTGCTGGGAGCGCGTCAAATCCTCCGTCATATATGTGATGAGGACTAAAGACCTCGATGGGCGTTCCGGATGCGACAGAAACGGGTAGGGCTAGATAGAAATCCCCGCTAGGAGCGCGTGTCCCCGGCCGCGGGCCTTCAGGCGCACGGCCGGGGACACGGACTCCCGGGGAACGGATGATGGAAGAGTCGCATACGCGACTATAATGAGGAACCCACGGCTCGTGAAGTTTAAAGCCGAAAGGCGGATCCGCGAGCAGTGTCATGGATTCGGCAGAGGAGGTTTTTGGTTTTAGTTAGTATGCCTAGACCCGTCCTAGGAGACCCCAACACAACGTCTTCAAAAGATTTCGCCCTTTCTCCTCCTCATAAATAAAATCAATCTCTAGATTTAATGCTATAAAAGAATTTTATTTTGAAAAAATAATTGCTTTTTCAACTTTAAGACAATTAGGATTAATAATATTAATATTATCTTTTAATCTAACAATTAATGTATTTTTTTATTTAATTTCTCATGTCATATTCAAATCTTTATTGTTCTTATGTTCAGGTGTTATAATTCATTTTATAAATGGAATTCAAAATATCCATTTCATGGGGATTTTAATTGCGGAAGTTCCTTTAGTAATTATATATTTGAATTTTTCTGGTTTATCATTGTGCGGAGTATTATTCAAAAATAAATTTTTTCCACAATAATTTTTAAATGCATATCAGATGTTATTAATTTAACTATTATTCAAAAATTAATTGAAATTTTTATGTTAAATTATATTCATTTTAATGATCCTTGATTTCATTCATAATATAAACCAATAATTAAAATGAATATAATAATAAAAATATTTTTATTGAAAAAATCTATTTAATTTGAAAATTTGATAATAGGAAAAATTAAAGAAATTTCTACATCAAAGATTCAAAAAATAATACCAATTTGAAAAAAATGAATTGAAGAATGGAGTTGTAACAATGATATATTATCAAATCCACATTCAAAAAGGGTTAATTTATTTCGAATTTTATTTTTTTTTTTTTCTTAAAATGAATTTTAATAATGTTAAAATTATACTAATTATAACTAATATTAAATTTATGAATATTAAATAAAAAAATTCTATATTAACTTAATTATTGATTTTTTCTATTGGAAATGAAATGTAATTCAATATACTATATAAAATAATAGTTTCATCAATAAATTATTGAAAATACAATAATTCAAATTACATCAACGAAATGTCAATATCAAGATGCTACTTCAAATCCGAAATGATGATATAAAGAAGATTGATTAAAATATATACAAATTAATATGATTAATAAAAAGATTTTTCCAATAATTACATGTAAACCATGAAATCCCGTAGTTATAAAAACTAAAGATCTATAAATTCAATCTCTGAAACAAAAAGATGAATTATTATATTCATATATTTGAATGAGAGAGAAAATGAAACCTAATAAAATAGTTAATATTAAACTAATTGAACTTTCAAATTAATTATTATATAATAAACAATTATGAGATCAAGTAATTGTAATTCCTGATGATAATAAAATAATTGTATTTGAAAAATGAATTTTATGAGGATTAAATTGATTAATATTTTTTGGTGGTCAAATTCTCCCGATTTCAATATTAGGTGATAAAGCTGTATGAAAATATGATTAAAAAAAAAAGAATAAAAAATAATAATTCAGAAAAAAAAATATTCCTATTCCTAATATTCTATAAATTTTTATAGTATGTAATCCTTGAAATGTTCTTTCTCGAATAATATCTCGTCATCATTGTATTGAAATTGAAATAATTCTATAAAACCCAAATAATAATGAAAAAAATTATTATAATTAAATACTTTAATTCTTTCTACTATTAATGTTAATAAACTTAATGATATTATTAATGGTCAAGGTCTATAAGTTACAATATGATAAGGGTGGTTACAAAAATATATTTTCATTATTAATTAGTTTCAGATGAATATAAAGATCTTAAACATGAATTTAACAAATTATCTAGCTCAGGGTAGAGGGAATTCGCGAGGGCGAAGAAACGTCATAAACACTCCAAATTGTAGTAAATATGACGCGGTTTATTTAAATTTGAGAAATTAAGTAGAAAATTGAAGGATATCAATTTAAAACAAAAATTTCCTTCAGTAAAACCAGAACAAACGAACGCGATTGCCTACAGGGCAAAATTCAAATTCATGGCACAACCAACCGCAAGCATAAACATCGTTTTCAAATATAATTTCAGTCAAGGTCAAAATTGTTCCATTAAATTACATAGAGCAAAATACATAGATATTATATAAAATACATAGAGTAAAAGCCTGAATGCAATGCGGAATGAAAAAAGAAACTTATCTCGAATTCATTCGCCTAGAAGAGAATCAAGAACAACACCAAAGTAAAAAAAAGTGACATCCTTAAACCAAGACTCAAATCACTCTTAGCGCAAAAATCAATAGCGACACACACAAAAAAAAACTAAACCTGGAGGATGAAAAATGCGTAACTGACGCCTACCTCAATTTTCTTCACGACATTTGGACCCTGACGCCAGACAAAGTGGACTCGTTCGTCTTGAAGAACGTTCGGTGGCACGGCACCTATCCTCCCGTGTCAATGGCCAACACGCAACTAATCGCTCCTCTCGTGCGCTCGCCTTCCTTCCTTCCAGCCACTTGACAAACCTTGTCAAGGAGGTGCTGCCCTTTTCAAACTCCACGTCTAGTGATCGGCAATATAGTCCGACCTGGCTCTAGTGGTTAGTGAGTAGGATGGTCGTTCAATGTTGTTATTATTGGTGCCGGGCCTTCAATCATTTTCGTGCTTTCAAGTTTTTGAACCCGGTCTAATGTGGATTCTCTAGACCGGCACGTACTCCGAAGAAATGGATCTAGACCTTATAGAAGTAAAGTTGGTGTTGACACCCCTTTTGTGGTCAGCCTGACCAGAGTTGAATGTGGGTGGAAGTGCATGTGTTTGCGTTCTCGGTAGCCCAGCAGTTCGATGACAGTCCACTTCACAAGTTTAGATTTCCCGTCGTTAAAAATCAAGGCAGGACGTCAGTTCCCTATTTACAGTAAGCTTTTCCAGGATCTGAACCTAACCTACAAATTTTGTATAAACCCAACCAAAAGACTTTCAGATATCTACTAAATTTAACTTCATTTCAACCACACTTATTCTGCATACTACAATAATTTGAGACACATCCTATGATTATTTTAAATTTGAGTTTCGTGCTGGCCATGGAAATATCATTTATATGGAATGAATTTTCGTCAGGGGAGTATCCATAACGAATGGCAAGCCACCACGTTACAACACTCCCTCCCAAACTGACCAGCGGGGTTCCAATACCAGCAGGCGTCAGCAATCCGACCTTCAGATTATATGTCAAACTTGAATATTATTTGAAGTGCAGGTTTTGATTTTTCTTCTAGACTGTTCGTAACCTTCAGTGTTCATGAAGCTTATAAAGAAAGAATATAAGAATAATAAAAGAAAATAAAGTAATTTTAAGGGCCTAAAACTTAAGGTGAAACTAGTAGAATTTGAAAGAAAAGGAAGAAATTTGATATTGGCTGCAGTCCGTCATCTACCAGACTCATCCATTGAAAAGTATTGTTGTGTTCTGGAGTTATTTGTGTATTGACAAATCCTAGTTTCATGAGCTGGAGCAATCTCTGACAGATTTAATCAAACTTTCTACACTTATGCCCTATCGGACTGTAGTCCTGCACGAAATGCTTACAAACTAAAGATTTTAACTCGAACTGAAAATTGCTTACAACTAGACAGGAAAAATGCTTAAAACTAACTGTACAATCTAAAACTAAACGGAAAAAGCCTACAACTAACTATTCAACTAGAACTAAGCCGAAAGAAAAAAAATGAAAAAGAAAAAAAGAAAAAGAACGAGTTACCCTACTTGCAGAACTCAATCGCCGATCAGAGTCGCCTCAGGATGGCCTCAGCCAAGGCCTGGATGATGGGGTGATCCGCGTCCAACACAGCTCTCTCTCCCGGTGGATTCTGCGCTTGTGCTGCAGCATTGGCTCCGAGAGGGGACATCGCGTACTGGAGGAGGGTCCCAGGTGGTACCCGAGGTGAAAACGCCGAGGCGGGGTCCGAGAAAGGTCGGCCCACCTGTCCAAAGGATGGACGGTGTCCCGCCTCTCCTCTCCCCCATCCGAGCGCACACCTCGGGCACTGGTTAAGTCTCACTCCCGGTTTTCCACAATAATAAGAGAATATACCTCTCGGTAATAAACACTCCTGATAGGCGTGCCCCGACATATGGCAATTCAAACAACAGCCGTCCGGGGGCGGCATCAACGATTGGCAGAAGGCCCTATTGTATAGTTTGCGCGCACTGGGAGAGCAGAGCGCGGGGGTGGGGGGACTGGTTCTGAGCCAACCTTCGGACCGGCAACCGAGTCGGAATAGGAATCAAAGCCGGCCTTGGGATCGAAACCAGCATCGGGAAAGGCCTGGGCGTCGGCACCCGAGGAGGCTCCAATCGCGATGCCGCCGCCTAAGTGGCAGCAGAGGGCGGCACTCCGAGCAGTGCCGACACCTGAGCATCTATGCTTGCTAAAGGTGACGGCATCTCGAGGTCTCGCATAGCCCGACAAGATTGCTCCTGTTTTCCTTTGGCCTCTCGACCACCCTCATTCACTCCGACTCCGCCGTCCAGCTCCCACCGCTGGATCCCAATCTCCACCGTTGGCCTCGAGGTGGACGAGGATTTGGAAGGTACCCTACTTTCTTTTCCTAAGGCGATTGCTACGGCGGAATCCTTCTCCCTCCTCTCCCATGTCTTCGGCCCGATGGGAACCGAAATCCTCGGCACCGCTCTTCTGGAGCTTGCGGGGTCTCCCTGGACCACGGCGGCGGACGAGGTGAGCGGTCGGGACGCCGAAGGTTCGCTGTCGAGATCCGCCCTGTGCTCCACTCGGCGGGTCTCCTGGGGCCTGCAAGTGCCCTTCTCTGCTGGGATCGTTCTCGTCTCCTCGAACCGTACGCACTTGCGCGTCACCCTCTCCGGCAGGTCTTGCTCCTTTTGGGGGCCTTCCTCTTCTTTTCTTCGGGGCAGTTCGCGAAGTACTAGGCTGCGAAGAAGGTTTATCGTTAACTGTGCTCGGATCAATTGACCAATAATGTTCAAGGTTCTCAATATGAGCTTTCTCAATTAATCCTGATTCGTCCTGAATTTCATAAACTACCGGAAAAATTACTTTTATGACCTTAAACGGACCTGTGTACTTCAGAGATAATTTTCTCGCGACGTAGTCGATAACCGACGACAAAACATGAGTTGTACGCCAAACGATATCACCCACTTAGTAGCGAATGTCTTGTCTACTGCGGTTATAGTGCTTTGCCTGATGATCCGACACTATATCCAAATGATGCGCAACTAAATCTCTAAGGGCCGGTAATCGCTCAATTCAACATTTCCACTTTTCTACTGCTAACGGAACGATATCAGGGGCACCCTCCCTCTGTCTTCTCAGCGATTTTGCCAGTCTAGGCTCTCTACCATAATTTGAAAGCGCTGGCGACACATGAGTGGAACTATGTACGGCCGTATTATATGCAAAACGGAAATCAGAGAGATGCTTATCCTAACTACGATGATCACTCTATGAAGGATGATATCATGGTTTCCAGCACTCGATTTACCCCCTCCACCAGATTAGCTTACTCATGATACGGTGGGGTAGTCGAATGCCTAATCCTTAATTCCGATGCAGCCTTTGCAATTAATTTGTTCACAAACTCAGTGCCATTTTCGGTGAACAACACTTCAGGAGTTTCCCATCTAAAAACAAGCGTTTTTCGAACGACTTTTGAACGTTCGCCGCATTGGCCTTTTTCAGAGGCAGGACTTCGATCCATTTGGTAAACATGTCTTGGAAAACCAAGATATATTGATAACCAGAGCGACTAGGCGGAAAAGGACCCATTATGTCCGCAGCTACTACCGACCAAGGTTACTCGATTACTCGTTTACTCATCAGATCTACTGGCCCCGCCTATTCTACCTTCATTCCTTGAAAAATTTTACATGCTCTGACGTATTTTGCCACGTCATCAAACATGCCGGGCCAATAGTGAAGCAACGAAAGATGTTGGAAAGTCTTATCTACACCCAAGTGTCCAGTAGTCGTGGTGTCGTGTGCTTCACTAATTTCCCTGTCACGAAGTTCCAATGGCAGGACAAGCTTCCATACCAAAAAAATCAGGTGACAGTGGATGAGTAAGGCGATCGGCGCGATGACAATATAATCTCTTGCCTTTTAATTTCCAATCAGGAAACTGATAATTTGGTTCTTAGGGTATACCAGAGGTCATCGGTCTCACCGATGTCACTCATTACCTCAGGATCCAGCTCATACATTCTCGACAGAGCATCTAGTACATGGTGAAGGTTACCCTTTCTATGTTTAACCTCAAAATCATACAGTAATAACTTGAGGGCCCATCTACCGAATCTACCAGTGGGATCCCTTAAATGGTACAGCCATCGGAGACTACTATGGTCCGTCACCACTACAAAGCGATATCCCTCGAGATACGGTCTAAACTTCTCTACGGCCCATACCACTGCCAGGCATTTTTGATCCGTCATAGTATAGTTTTTCTCGGCATCTTGCATAGAGCGACTAGCAAAGGCAATGACGTGTTCTTCCCCGTCTTAAATCTGGATGAGGACGGCTCCTAAACCCATACTACTTGCGTTAGTTTGTAAATAGAACGGTGAACTGAAGTCTGGCCTAGGCAAAGTGAGAGCGGCAATTATAGCGGATTTTAATTCCTGGAAGCCCCTTTCTTGGTCTTTCCCCCACTTGAATCTTCGATTTTTCTTCAATAATTGACAGAGTGGTTCTGCCTTTGTGGAGAAATCCTTCACAAACCGTCTATACTATAAGACCATACCCAAAAATCGTCTGAGTTTTCGCAAAGTAGTAGGGGCTAGATAAGATGTTATTGGCTCAATTTTCTCTGGGTCTGGATGCATTTCCGTCCTATCCACTAAATAACCGAGATAACGTACCTGACTACAACCGAATTCGCTTTTGTCAGGATTGACCGTAAGTCCGGCCTTCATTACCACATCTAGAACTTTCTCTAACCAATGAATGTGTTCCTCAAAGGTTTCGCTCACTACAATTATGTCATTCATATACTCGAATGCATAGGGCTCAAATTCTGGTGTTATCAGTCGGTCCAGCAATCGCTGGAACGTGGCTGGCGCTCCTGTCAAACCGAAAGGCATACGATTATAATGATACATCGATGTGGTGTTCCACCAAATGTGCAGCAGAGAGCTTGGTTGGCACAGGAGGAATTTTTTTCTCGAGAAAGTCATCTAAATATTTCGCCTCTGAAGGCTTCAGTTCCCATATGCTAGTACAGGCCTGTATCGCTTGATTCAGGAAAGTAACATCTGCGGCCTCTACACGGGTTTTCACATTTCCCTTTATATTTGGCAGGGCAAGACTAAAACCTACTTCATGTCTCCGATACCATCTTCAAATACCATTATCTAGTATCCACATACGAGGCTTAAATCTAACCTCAAAGTCGAATAATTCGGCAAAATCATGTCCGAACAAAACTTCACAGTTGAAAGTTGGTGCAAAATGAATCGGTAAAAATTTGCTTAATCCTAAAAACTTGAGAGGTAAAATGGCTTGTCCGGCGGTGTCCTCTATCACTCCGTTAGGGTACATAATACCCGGACGTGGTTGATCAGCTAATTTCTCAAGTAAACTTCGAAACTTTCCAAAAGCTTGCTTGCCTATATAAGTGCAGCACGAGCCTGGATCAAAGAGTCCCTGCAGTGATTGGCCATCAACACTAACTGTAATGAACAGGCGCCTCTCATCAAGTACTGAATTGACTTGGTAGAAAAGAGATCGAAGGAGCCTCAACAACGAATGGGGGAAGTGATTGGACCCCATTATCACTTGCCCCTAATCGTTTCCTGGTGTGGGTCCTGAGTATCCGCTACAGCTCATTGATTTTTGACCGGGTTTGCCACACGAGTAGCAGAAAATAGTCGTTGGTTTAGAGCAAACACGCCAAACGTGTCCTTGCTCTTTGCAATTCCAACAACCGATACGCTTCCCCTTGGAAGTGCCACCAGCGGTAGTGCACACTGAGTGTGTCTGCGTTGAGGAATATGCTCCTCGAACATTGGAACCTACCGCGGCAGTCGGAAGATTCGACGCCTCAGCGGTGTGGGTACCCAATGGAGGATAACCGGAATTAGCTGGCATCATATGTGCCTGAGGAATGCCTGGATAAAAGCCATAATTAAAATGGGACGGATAATGGTCAAAAGGGCCTGGAACTGGAGGGGCTTGTAATTCAGTGGGACCTACTACAGCACATGCAATACCGGAACTTCCAGTCGAATTATTATTTATTGGGTTGTTATTCGTACCACCACTATCACGTTTTATACCGTGGTTCTTATCACGACCTCTACCGCCTTGATTTCGATTTATGTTATCGTTGTTGTTCTCCCGTTTCCACTGTTATTAGAACCGTCTGAGGTTTCGGACCCATTGGTGGCAGCTGCAACCCTATCTACTTTACCCGTATCGCCTTGGTAGGCAAATTCAGGTAAAACACTATATTTAGTCTGAGGAGGGGGTAGATACCCTTCCTTGATTGCACTAGCCGCTTCATATCGTTCACCCGGATCTTCAAGCTCTTCAAAAGTTTGATATTCAACCTTTGGGAGAGCATCTAGGTATTTGGGGTGTAAATTATTAATAGCAAGTTGTAATTGCTCTGACTCTGATATAGGCGAATCATAATGCTGAAAGATTAGGCGGATATTTAGTGAATAGTCCGCTATAGGTTCGTTTGGACCTTGAGTCCTCCTACGCCCCTCATCTCTAATGCGTGTTTAAAAATTTATACCCCTGTACCGGCATTCAAAAGCGATAATAAATTGCTGCCAGGTTTTCCATTCACTACTATTAAACCTGTGCCAATGTCGAGCGGGAGCCTTTAACAGAAACGGGAGTGCTCTAAAAAGATCCTTGTCTGACAAAGAACTGCCTTTACGGCATTCTTCAATTTGTTTCAAGAATTCCTCCGCACTGCTATCACGTTTTCCGTCGTAACTTATATTCCACTTTTTAACTATCGCGTGGATATCGCCCTTACTTCGTTGACTCAAATCTGTAGGAAACTCATCTATTGGACTAGGAGATGATATTTGTGGTCTAGCTCTATTGTCTAAATGACTGCAAGGGACATGCTCCGTGCAAAAGGGGTCGTTTGTTGGCACGAACGAGTCTAAAAATGGATTATTGCTACTATAAAAGTTGTTATTAGGCATGGTGGCTGTGACATGACTTGCATTCGAATGTATGTCTTCTTCCTGCAAAGTCTCATTTCGCTTCTCTACACCACTTGAGAAATTTACTGGATACGCGTTATTACCGATGCCCTCAGTCTGATCGTAAATATCAGTACTCGGAGTCATTCAAAGTCTTGTTGACTGGATTATATTCTGAAAACCCGACGGGATCATTGTTGAATGGCTGGCAGGAGTATAAAAAGGTGCCGCCTGTGACAGCGAAGGAAACGTAACTATATTTTCTATAGTTCGCGCGAAAGTGACACTACTAGAGCTCGTAATCGGCGTGAATAATGGTTCCGCAAATGTGTGTGTCCCGTGACTGCACCGTCAATGCACTCGCCCAGTAAATTATGGAGTCAGTGGTTTCCGCCCACAACTTATCTACTCTCATAGTAGAATTCTCCATTTTGTTCCGAATTGGAACACCTAAAAATTGTCGCAAAACCTGAAAATTCCTGTCAAGTATATTTCTCTCAAAATCTCTTCAAAATATTTCATGAATCCGGAGCACACAAATATCATATGTGAATTACATCATCAAAATAAAAATCAATAAATATTACATCAGATCAAGCAGGTATCAATATTTAAACTCACAGAAGTACATTTCAAGAGTACACAATATATAGCACCAAATGATGTGTTTATGAGATACAGATGTAAGGAGGTGAAACAAATAAATATTTTAACTCTATTTCAAAAACAAAATCTCATCTCTAAATTTAATTTAAAAAATCTTACATAAATTTAACAAATTATCTAGCTCAGGGTAGAGGGAATTCACGAGGGCAAAGAAACGTCATAAACACTCCAAATTGTAGTAAATATAACACGGTTTATTTAAATTTGAGAAATTAAGTAGAAAATTAAAGGATATCAATTTAAAACAAAATTTCCTTCAGTAAAACCAAAACAAACGAACTCGATAGCCTACAGGGCATAATTCAAATTTATGGCACAACCAACCGCAAGCATAAACATCGTTTTCAAATATAATTTCAGTCAAGGTCAAAATTGTTCCACTAAATTACATAGAGAAAAATTTTTAAAAAATTATTATTATTAAATTATAATAAAAAAAAATTTTATAAGAACTACTAAATTCTAAAAAAAAAAGTTATAAAAACACAAGGAAAAGAGCTTAAAATTGAATCAAAATCCTAGATCTCTGCGTCTAACATCTTGAATGGCCAAAGGAATGAATGCAATCCGGACTGAAAAGAGAAACTTATCTCGAATTCATTCTCCTAGAAGAAAATCAAAAACAACACGAAAGTAAAAAAAAAAGTGACATCTCGAAACCAAGATTCAAATCACTCTTAGCGCAAAAATCAATAGCGACACACACAAAAAAAAACTAAACCTGGAGGATGAAAAATGCGCAACTGACGCCTACCTCAATTTTCTTCACGACACTTGGACCCTGGCGCCAGACAAAGTGGACTCGTCCGTCTTGAAGAACGTTCGGTGGCACGGCACCTATCCTCCCGTGTCAATGCCCAACACGCAACTGATCGCTCCTCCCGTGCGTTTGCCTTCCTTTTTTTTCAGCCTCTTGACAAACCTTGTCAAGGAGGTGCTGCCCTCTTCAAACTCCACGTCTAGTAATCGGCAATGTAGTCCGGCCTGGCTCTAGTGGTTAGTGAGTAAGATGGCCGTTCAATGTTGTTATTATTGGCGCCGGGCCTTCAATCATTTTCGTGGTTTCAAGTTTTGAAACCCAGTCTAATGTGAATTCTCTAGGCCGGCACGTACTCCAAAGAAATGAATCTAGGCTTAATAGAAGTAGAGTTGGTATAGACACCCCTTTGGTGGTCAGCCTGACCAGAGTTGAGTGTGGGTGGAAGTGCATGTGTTTGCATTCTCGGTAGCCCAGCAGTTCGATGACAGTCTACTTCACAAGTTTGGATTTCCCGTCGTTGAAAATCAAGGCAGGACGTCAGTTCCCTATTTACAGTAAGCTTTTTCAGGATCTAAACCTAACCTAAAAATTTTGTATGAACCTATCCAAAAGACTTTTAGATATCTACTAAATTTAACATCATTTTAACCACACTCATTCTGCATACTACAATAATTTGAGACACATCTCATGATTATTTTAAATTTGAGTTTCGTGCTGGCCATGATAATACCATTTATATTGAATAAATTATCGTCAGGGGAGGATCTATGACGAGTGGCAAGCCACCACGTTACAATAATAATGTTAAAATATAAATAAAAATTAAATTTGATTATAAGTAATGATTGAATTAGTAAAACTATAGAATTTTATATTAGAATGAATTTGAATTTATATATCAAATTAATGAATTAAGCAAATATAAATATTTACCTATTTATTAAAAACATGTCTTTTAAATAAATTTATTAAAAGTCTATCTGCCCAATGAATTATAATTAAGTTATTTTTAAATAGCTGCAATATATTAATTGTACTAAGGTAGCATAATAATTTGTCTTTTAATTAAAGACTAGAATGAAAGACTCAATGAAATATTAACTATATTAACTTGAATAAAAGTGAAATTTTATATTTGAGTAAAAACTCTTAAATATTATTACTAGGCGATAAGACTCTATAGAACTTTAGAATTAATCAATTTAATTTTCGAAAAATTATTGGAAATAGGCAATTGCTAACTATTAAATTGGGTATATTGAAAAATTTTAGAAAATTTTTTATTTAATTTTACATTCATTCATGAAATTTTATAAATATAAATAAAGAGTGTTCAAATAGAAAAATATCAGAATAAGTTACCTCAGGAATAACAGCATAATTTCTTCAAAGAGATCATATTGATGAAAAAGACTATGACCTCGATGTTGAATTAAGAAAAATGATAAAAGAAGAATTTTATAAATTAAGTCTGTTCGACTTATAAGATCTTACATGATTTGAGTTGAAAGCGGCGTAAGCCAGATTGGTTTTTATCTATAATAAAATTTCAAATATTTGTACGAAAGAACTTTATTTAATAAATAATTAAAATTAAAATAATTGAATAATTTTAATTTATACATAAAACAATTTTAAAAATTATATAATTAAAA
>JAUMHM010084255.1:0-12570 GCA_032362435.1 Melikaiella ostensackeni | reverse complement strand
GAATACCCGTTTATAGGGCTCCCCTCCATTTTTTCGCCGATACTTCAGACACCGCTGCCTCCATGACCCAAGGGCCGTCAGCTAAGCCTCCCCACCCGTCTCTCTCTCATCACAAAGTGTTGTGAGGGGGACTTCGTCAAGGTTCAAGCAAGATTATTGAATTCTGCGTTAAGCGATCCATAGTTGAAGCGATTTATCTTTGTAGGTATTGAATCATCACGTGTAAAATGCATAATACATTTTTTCGTGCAAGTATGCTAAACTCGAGCAACGACCGCCGATAGCGTGTTTGACGGTCTCAGCGGGAGACGTTTTTTCATAACTGAATTTTTGTTATGTATGTTTCCTTTTTATCATAGTCACTAAATTAATTCAAATTTATTATATTCTTGTTGATAATGAATTGATTAACGGAAAATAATTTGAGTTATTATATAAATTAAATGAAAACAACCATGCGATCGACGGTTGTCACTTGGATTTAACATCTCCGCATTAGATATTTACTTATGATACAAGGACCCTTAGTGGCACTTTTTCCTCCTGTGAAATTGCAATACAAGCCAGAGTTCGAAGTGTAGTCGAGGCGAAGCCGAGGCAAAGCGAAGACGAGGCGAAACCAAGAGTTCTGGCAAGTACTGCAATCAAACGAGGGAAAATTTCCATACAGGGGCCGTGTTTCGGAAAATTATTTTTATCACAACACCATCATTATGCGATTTTAGGGTCTCATAGCCGTCCCCGAATTACTGTCGTCAACTAATCAGCTGTTATGTGGTGTGTAAACAGCGTCATGCTACGGTGAGAATGTGAATCGCTCAGTGTCCGATAAAGTGTGATACGGCTGTCAGTATCACTATCAGATCACAGTATGTCATTACTTCATAAGCCTAGGACCCTAAGTAAAGCGTTCAAGGGCCTAGGCCTCTAAATGCTGTGTTAGGGATCGTTTGGAGGCGTTGAAATCGCACTTATGATGATCGTGTGATAAAAAACTTTTTATTTTATGAGCCCGTCAAGATTTTTCAATGTTTGAAGGCTTAAATAAAAAGACAAATTCTGAAGATCACTTTTGTGGAATATCAAATTAATAAATTTATTTTTCCAGCTCCCGCCAAGATTTGACGCTAAAGTACAAAATTTCTTGAGAATCGTGATTTTATTTTTGATTTTCTCCCGTGATAATTTGATATTTACGAGGCCAAATTGCTTCAACTGCGGTTCATTTAACGTAGAATTTAATGAGCTTTCCAACATTTAAAAAAATATATTTTTATTCATATCCTGGATGGCCACATCACCTTTCAAAGTCAAGGCTAAGTCAAGGTTAGTGATCCAATGGTATTCGTCGGTAGTGTGTACACACTGGTACGGCCGCCAACAGATCCATTATCAAAGAGATGTAGAATAAATATTTGATTTAAAAAATTTGTATCATATAAAAATCTAGCAGAAATATACTTTCTAGATGAATGACGTCGCGAAAGGAGGTGGTACAGTCTTCACTGAGTTAGACGTTACTGTATGGCCTAAACAAGGCAACGCAGTTCTCTGGTACAACGTTAAACGAAATGGAAAAGGAGATTTTTCAACTCAACATGGAGGATGCCCATTACTCTCTGGAACAAAATGGAGTAAGTTTCTTATTCAACATATTATAACACAAACCAGATTTACATTAAATACCATTATTTAACTTTGTATGGACATAGTGCAGCAAGTTTAAATAATTTTGCGAAATTGCTAATATTTTTGAAGATGTCAGGAAAAAAATGTTGAACCATTTTTTTTTAAGCAATTCTCATCTCTGCTTATTTGCGTTTTTTGATCTCAGGAAGAACATACATTTCTTTGAAGAAACTTTCCAGGTCTTTTGGAAGCATTTTTAAATCACTCTGTAACATTTCTCAGAAATCTTATTCGAGAGTTTTACCAAGTTTTGAATTCGCCAAAGTAGTTTGTTTAAATATCCCAATTTTCATCAAATAGGTCTAAAGATCAAAATTTGAGTCTGTATTAAGGTATTGGTTGTATGAGAGAACCTTTAGGGCTGGACGGCATTAAAAAAAATTGCAATTTTTTTATCGTACATGTACGAACAGTTTTTGTGTAATAAATAAAAAATGTTTTTTAAATATTTACTTTGTTTAATTACAGTTGCGACTAAATGGCTGCACGAAAAAGGTCAAGAATTTATCAGGCCCTGTACTTTATTGAAAAATGAATGAGTCATCTACGATAATTCGATTGAAAGTATGAAAAATGGATTATCTGGGATTACAGGATTAAAGATAATTCAGAAGTAAACTTAAACATGGGCTTTTTTATTAATTTTTAAGTTAAGTAATAATTTCAAAATTATGAAACGGATTGTTTTTCTAAATATTATGTAACAATATAATATAACAATAATAGATATAATTGTGTTTATGGATGTACTTTATAAAGTGGGAGCAAGTGGCAATTGTTCAGAAAAATTTATTTAAAAAATTGAAAAAGTTGTTTTTGTTTATTCTAAGGAAGTTTAGAATATTGCAAAAAGGTATTTTTTTAAATGAAAATTAATTTCCCTCCGTTCCTCTTTTTTCGGAGGCTTCGGAGTTGCTATTTCAGGTTCCAACAATATATTTTTCCATCTCTTTCTACTCTCATACGTTTGAGCGAGAGAAGAATATGACTCAAATACGAGTAATACAACTAGCGCAATCAGTCGGGATAATTGGGAACAAAAATCGTCCGAATGACTGAAACAATATTCCTAGCGTCATCTGTCGGGATGATTGGTGATAACTATTATCCAGGTCACTGCTCTCAGTAGTCAATCATTTTACGAATGCAGTAGATAATCTTGATCAAAATGAGCAAAGATACGTATGGCAGTGATGCTGGGATGCCCCAAGAAGTTCTCAATACTCATCAAATTTGCTACCCAAAAAGTCGAAAGAAATAAACTTATTTTGCAAAGCTTACGAACAATTCATGAGCTGAAAAAAAACATAACCTCCTCAGCTGATGAAGTGTTGTTGCCCTACCGATGCAAAATCACTAGAAAATCACTACATATTCTTAGACTCAGTCAAACTTCTGAGATTTTTCTCTAAAAGGACCAAGGTAGCACTTTTCAAAGAGCCAGTAGTAGGCCTCCTAAATTTTCAAAATGCTCATACTATAAATTGGGTTTCGTAAATATAATTGAAATTTTTCTGAATAGCAGGGAACTAAAGAGGCTGCCTTGAAAAATCATCTGGCTGACGAACCAGGTAGAAAGGGTTCTTGTAGTAAGCAGTGGCCAGATGTAAGTATCAGAATCCACGGATTTTTAGAATTAAGGATATCTCAAATTTACCTTGAAAAATTCAAAATATGTTATATTTCGTAATAGTTTGTGACGTATAAACATATGCATGTAATTAATTAAATAATCATTCTTAAACTGTTGAAAGGGATTAGTTTAATGAAGGTTTTATGATAGCGAAAACCTAAGTGCCTGTCGTACATAGGTATCCTCAAAGTTCGAATGCCATAAAGACGTGAAAAAGGACCCAAATCTCGGAGACCTTTTCTAGAGAAGAAATTATTCAAATAATACTTCAAATTAGACTGAAATCGACCTGAACTGGCCTGACATTTTCCTCTGAGGTATTCCTGAGATTTTGATCTCTTTGAAGAAGCAATCAAAATTCTAAGCCAAACTACTGAGCAAATGGCAATTGCGTGTCCCAGAGTACTACAGAAATACTGAAAATAATTCTATGATATGTTTTAGCAGATGATAAATCCACTTACCATGTAGAGGAAGAAGCCTGAGAGCGCAGGATGGTGCAACCACCAGAACATCCTTTGCCATATCATCCTGTGCAGCCATTAGATGCTGTCGAAGCCAGAGCAAATAGAACCTGCGTTTGCAGACATGGTCTGTTATCAGGAATGTGTACCTGAATTATAGGAATGCCCAATATGTAGGCAAATCATCTTTAGTCAGATGAAGGTTCTAATCCGAAGAAGTAGATTGAAAATCTAGTGCCTAAATATTAAAATGTCTCTCATATGAATGCAATATTCAATATTCACGCTGAACGCTATTATTTTTAGTCACATTATTACTATATTATTATTGCAACCCTCTTTTCAGAGCGAGTTATTCTGTTTTATTAGTATATTTCAATGAAAGCTATTTTTTCAAAAACCTATTTTTCATTCATTTTCTGCTTTTCAGCCTTTCTCAAATATATCGCAAATTCAAAGAGGGGGTCAGAGCACGCAACAGTGCATTAAACTTCAAATGCCATAAGCGTGATTTTGTACATATTTTTATATATTGGACCCATATAACAAGTGGCGCATAATTCACTCTTGTAAAACACGCTTTAATTATCTTATCTGTTTTGAATATATTTTTACATTCTCATCACTGATGATGGAGAAAGTATTAGAATCGTCCGAAATTTCACACCATATTTTTTCAACGCATCTCCACGATATGAAACCCTTTGAGGCCGAAAATCAACTTTTGATAATGGCGTTTTTCTGTTTGCCCGTAAACACTATAACTTTTAAAAGAATTAACAGATCACATCTAGATTTGTCAAGACTTTTTTGGGTCCTAAAATGAAGAACGAATTTGTTAACCAACATTCCCTGACTGAGAGTTATGGTTTTACCCATCGAAAATGCTGTACAAAGATCGATTATTCCAATTTTACGCTAAACCACGACAGATACGTGAAAAAAAGATATGGGAAACAATTGAAGCTTTGCAAAGTATCTAAAATTTTCATATTGACCAATTTTTTTTAGTACTCCTCTTTGGTTTTACGCATCGTGAATGAATAAGTCGAAAATTATAATTTAAAGCCAAACGACGATAGATACGTAAAAAAGTTAAAGGGAGGAATTGAAGCTTCTCGAAACACCTATAATTTTTTTTTGATAGGACTTGTTGTTTTGGTTTTGTTAATCGAAAATTTTATGAAAAAATCCAAATTCTGAATCAAACGACGTAAGACACAGATGAAAGTTTTGAGGAAGAATCGCAGCTTTCGAAAAGTCCTACAAAATTTGTTTTAGGTATTCTTTGACAGAACTTGTCGCTTTTCATTTCGATCATCGCAATTGATAGTCAAGAATCGAAAATTTTAATATTACGCCGAAAGTCACGAGATACGTAAAAATTCTATGAAAGAATTCCGATTTTTAGCATAACATCAGAATAAATAACCAAGCGCGAAGCGCAAGGTCTAAACATGTACGTGCGTAAAGCCCGAGATCTGACAGACGTGCGCACTAAGCGCGCCCAAACTTGCGAGCATCTGCAACTTGAATTCTTTCTGCATCTGCATTCGGCATCTTGAAGTGTGAGCTCATTCACAATTCATTTTACATTACATAGCATTACAATCACAGTCCATTTCAAATTCCCTAAAGAAATTCTAAAGACGATAAACCTTCAATTCGTACAAATTCATCTTAAACTTGCTTGAACTTATCTTGAAGTTTTATAGACCCCACCCTACACCCACACGCACGCAAAAGATTTTACGCAATGTAGGCCACCTATAATTTCGTCGGAATTCAATTAACTCCATTATGACCCTATAGTTATCCAAAGTTGTATGTAAATAATATTCAGATTCTTTAGAATCATTCTACTGAAATTATATTTGGCCCATATTCAGCTTGCCCCTCACCCGCCGTCATTCGATATTGTTAATTTAATCTGGAGCAAAACTTCTGAATCAAATCTTTTACTAATATAGTAAAGTTCACTCGCATCACTTACCTTCAAGGCATAACTGATATTGTCTTTTATATTTCGCCTCGGGGAATAATTTGCGTAAAATATGTTTTGTGTAGGAAAACATTCACACTCAGTACTTTTGTGTTGAATATCTTCACTTAGAATATTTGTTGTACAGCAGCAACAATTACTATCTAATTCTGGGTAGCAAATATTTTGTGTAGGAAAAATATAACGGTATTGAATTCTGTGTAGGAAATATTATGTGTAGAAAATATTTTTTTAGGAAAAATATGACAGTATTAAACAATTTTATATTCGGTGTAGAAAATATTTTGTGCAGAATATATTTTGTGAAGGAAAAAAATAACAGTATTAAGCAATATATTAAATTCTGTGTAGGAAATATTCTGTGCAGGAAGAATTTTGTGTAGGAAAAATATGACAGTATTAAATTCTGTGTAGAAAATATAATCAGTATATGTTGTGTACAATATATTTTGTGTAGGATAAATTTGTGTCCTCAGTTTTTTTCTGTGTGTCAGTCTTCAGGAGAGAAATGAATACGCAATTTTATGTGTCAATAATTTTAGAATAATAATTTAAAAAAAGAAAAAAGCAGTAGGGGTAAAGTTTCGAAAAGTACTTACCCCCGATGAATTAGAAACTGCGTATACCTATATATTTCGACTCGCTGATTAATAAAATGATGGTGAAATACCCAAAAACTTTCCCCATTAAACTATTTGAAGATTTGATTTTTTTCCCGTTCATTTACTTTCCGATGTTTCATAAGGGGAAGGCACCCCCTGTGAAATAATGGATTCAGGCGATAAATTTGTAAGACATGAAATACGTATTTCTTAGGGCCAGGACATTTATTTAAGACATTTTCCTCTCAAATCAGTATTTATCGAAATGGGGTGAAGAAGTGGAAAATACCAGTTTTTTGCGTTTTGACCTTGAAAACCAAATATGCAGGTAATTTCACTACAAAGCTACAACTGTATAGTACAACACTACAAAACAGTCGCATAGTTTCTCGAAATTGCAAATAACTTCAAAGCCTCTGAGTAACCGTTTTGAATTTGAATCGCTCCAATATCTTTTAGAGATGTAAATATTATGGTTGTATTGTATGTGTTTGTAAATAAAAGCAAGCATTGCTGATATTTTTCAATGTGTCAAGGGCAATTTAAAAATCAAATTTTTTAAGTATTTTTATGAATTTTTTACATTTTTCCTATTGATTTTTTAATAGAAAGTAGTACTCTAAACTCGAATCTCGAGCATGTTCAGAATGACTTACTTCTTCTGATTTTGAGTCAGTCACAAACAATTTTTGAAATTAATGGGTTCAGACTTATTTATGTGAGGGACTTGTTTGCAAATGGTATTTATACTTATTACGCTAAAATATTTTTTGACTCCATCTGTGCTAAATAAGTGTTTTGGGATTTGAGAGTCGCGATTACTGGAATGAGTTCACCTTTTACAATCCTCAAAATTAAATCGCACAGAGTCTGTCTTTCGTACTCTTTTGACTCTATACCTTGCAAATGTGTCTGCATCTCACTTGATCTTCTTCTTTTACGGCTTCCTGTCATTTGGAGTCAGCATCAGGTAGATTTCTCTTCCCATGCTTACACTGTAAAAACAGGAATTATTTCAGGGATAATTTCAGGTGACACAGACACAGAAAAAACAGCCTCGAGTAGTACTAAAGTGAGACCACTGGTGGGATCCCAGAATTTTTCGACTAGAAGAACTATTATAAAGAACAACCTAGTTATCCTAAATAAATGGGTAAATTTCCATTTTGATATTCGTAATATATTGTTGTTATTGTATTTACCAGATTAATATAAGTTTTAATATCTTATGCTAGTTCTTTTTCGTCTAAATGGTCTCATATCAATAACTGAATATTAATTTCTTTACAATTTGTGAATACAATCAATATTCTAATATTTATATAAGACCATGTTGACAAAAAATAGCATTAAATATAATTATTCATAATACATATAAGTCAGAAACTAAAAATCGCATCTTTTCAATAAATACCCAATACTCTATGGCCCATGGATAATATAGTATAGCTAGCTCTTGCTAAAAATTCAATTTCGGTCTTTATATGTGTCTGACCGTAACATGCATGCCTTTTTTTACTCAGCTCAGTAGTTCACACATATGTACGACATTCATCAGGAAGCTGTTTTGGAAATAGTTGTAGTGTCATGTGCATGTTTTTAAGTATTTTTCTTATTTTTAATATCTGTTGTTCCTAAAAAAATTGTTCGTGCTAAATGCCAACCTGACCTCCATTTTTTGTCCACGTGTCAAGTTTTCAAGATTTTTGGGACCAACTTTTGTTAATCGCGAATCGTACTGTGAGTATGGAATTTTTCGTTAACAAAAGCAACCACAGGATTTACATAAGATTTTTAGTGCTGAATCAAAAAATCACCTTGTTTTTGGTAACTCAAATAATTCTCGAAATAAACAAAAATATTCGAAAAAATGTGAAAACAATAGATTTTATAAAAAACCTTATGCTCGGCAGAATATAAACTTTTTTGAAATCATCAAATGAAGGTCACTTTTCTTCGTTTGTTAATGCACCAAAAAACTTTGAAAAGGTTTATAGTCTCACTTCTTAGCACTAAACGTTCTTGAGGTATATGATAGAGAAACCGTAACTATCTGGATAGTTGAAAAATTACAATTTATTTTTATTCCAACAAATTTATATTGAATTGAATATTGTGTTCAGAGGAATTCGAGAGTATCATAGCGACTCGAAAGGAATTCACGTAAATTTAAGTAAACTTCCGATAATTCTGTAGATTCCAAAGAATTGCAGTAAATTTCTGTAAACTTTGGTAAATGAGACAGAAGTCGAATACAATAATACGCCTTGAGTAAGCATACATTGTCAAATTGTAAATTTTCCAGAAAGTGATGTTTTCTCCAGCACGTATCTAGCGGAGATTTATTGCTCTATGAACTTAAAAAAAAATTTTCTCTGGAGATGAAGAAATTACCTCTATTTTATTTAAAGTGAATATCTGTCTGAGTATATAACGAAAACTGCTCGAGTTATCACAAAAATAAGGTAGTTGTTGGATTTAGCGTTAAAAATCGCAAACTCGTTCTACCATATTCCCGACCAGAAGGTTCCTAAATATATTTGAGACAATAGATCCATTTTTTCAGAGCTAGTCATATGTGTACATATTTTGTACACTTCTCATGGTGAAGTTAGAGAGGTTAAGTTAAATGCAGCTGTGCAGTGGGTGCAGTGCGTCGCTAGTGCTCTTAAATTTTTATTTTTTTAAAACTATAGTTCTGTATTGTGTTCCACATTATTCTTTGAAACTATGGAAAATAAAAGGCGCCTGCAAGAGCAGGGACGATTGAGGAGCAAGAGTTTCCGCTTAATTAAAAAAGTTGGACAAGAATGCGATGAGAGTGAGGTCATGAAGCCTAGTGCTCACTCTGAAGACAATTTAGAAGGTAAATAATCTATTGATAATGTATCAATAAATATAATTTAATAACATAATATAATCAAAATATTCATCGATAATATAATATGTACAACAAATACTAAATAAGTGAACGTACAAGAAGAGTGGTACAAGCAAATGAAAATGAATAAATGATAATCAAACGGTGAACATTCTTTTAATTACACTGCTTATGTATATTATTTTTTATTCAACTTCTTTCTACGAAATATCTCATTATGTGCACTCTTTTAGAAGTTTCAGATGAAGAAATAAACTTTCCAGCTGTAAATTACGTCCTGTAATGGACCCGGAAAATTTCGAAAGAACGCTATACTACCTTTACCCGTGCACCCGATTGAATGTCTCGACTGTCGTCCCATCATATTCTGTTCGTACTAGGTGTAAAAATACATCTCCTTCGAGAAAGCTGTGTTCTAAATAGTGATTGGTTGCATCCCAACTGTTACTGGGACAACCCGTCATTGTACAACATCTTCCAATTGCACCAGGTATAAAAAATACAACTTTCTCGAGGAAGTTGACTTTCAAATTGAAGTTGGTTGCACCCCAATGATTACAATGGTGACCCCTCATTATACAACACAGAGTCGCCGAGAGAAAATCAGAGCCCGGGGGTGACCATGCACAGGCCCCTCCTCCCCCTCCCCCCAACAATTGTAAAATTGAAAATTATGTAGGATGGTAATGAATGAGGATTCACGGGCCCCTTTAAAGAACTGCGGGCCCGGGGGGAAGCCCCCCGTTACCCCCCCCCCCCCCCCCCCGGGCCCTGATACAACATCTCCCAAGTACAAGAGGTGTACAAACTGCATCTTCTCCGAGAAAGTTTAGTTCTGAATAATAATCGGTTGTCTTCCAATGGTTACTCTAATAACCCCTCATTGTAAAACATCTTCCAAGTGAACCAGGTGTAAAGAATACATTTTTTTTGAGGAAGTTCACTTTTAAGTAGGAATTGGTTACACTCCAACGATTACTGAGGAAACCTGTCATTTTATAATATCTTCCGAGTTCCCCGGGTGCACAAAATACACCTTCTTCAAGAAAGTTGCGTTCTAATTAGGTACTGTTACCACCCCAACGGTTACAGTTATGACCCGTCATTATAAAACATATTGCAAGCACTCCAGTTATACAAAATACATCTTCCTCGAGGAAATTGTGTTCTGAATAGGGATTGGTCGCACCCCATCGGTCAATGAAACAACCTGTCATTATATGACACATTGCAGGTGCACCAGATATACAAAATACATCTTCCGGATGCGCAGTAGACATCTGTGACATTTATAGTTGCGCGCTGTAGTGATGTCGTAATACCAAATACGCAGTAGTCTTCCATGGAATTTGTATTTGCGCACTGAATCTTGGTTGAAATTCTGGCGACGCAGTAGACTTACGTGGCACCCAAAGTTGCGCATTATAGTTATGACGCAATCACTACTGCGTAGTCAGTTTCTGTAGCATTTACTGTAGCGCACTAGTTATGTGGTTGTTATTGCTGCGAGTTAAATGTGTATGAAAACTAAGGCTGCGGAGTGAAGTGATAGCACAGTTATAGATGCGCTGTAGTGTTATATCACACACAAGAATGCGCAGCAGCGTTATAAAGAATAATACAAGCATGCAAAATGCAATATCATTCTACTGTGCATCCGGAAGTGCGACATAACTCTACTGCGTAGCCTTGAGTGACATAGAGTTAAACTGCGCAGCTTCCTCGAGGAAAATGTATTTTTCATACCTACTTCAAACGAAATGTGTTGGGACGACGGTCGAAACCTGCGAAAATCGACAGGGGGCAGAGATAAAAATAGTATAGCGTTTCCTCGGAATTTCCTGGGTCCATTACCGGCTGGAATTTGCAGCCGGAAAGTTAGTGGGATTTCCACGGAAAGTCAACGGAATTTCCAGCTGGTATTTCCGTGTAATTTCCGTTGAGTGCTTTCCGGGGAATCCTTCCACGTGGGTTGCGGATTATGCGGTTATGATGATAGGCTGTGGAAGGGCGACTCCCCACTAAAACACTACTAGAAAGTCTAGTAGAACCTTCAACGACCAAAGCGTTACGTTACCTATAGGGTTGCGACTAGTTTTCTCTACTGTAGCCCGATTGAAAATTGGAGAAACTTATTACAGCCCCACAAGAACCCTTTCGAAATTTCTGTACGGGTGACGTGTGGAAAAAAATGGAGATCTAATTGGTATTTAGTACCAAAAACGACATCCGATATTACACATATCCTTTTCCATGAATGCGTAGATGCAATTATATTCACCAGTGTCATTCATCATGCGTATTTTACAGAGGAAATATTTATTTGAGTTCAGAGGGACGCCATTTTAAAAAAAGCCCCTTAGTGTTCTCAATAAGTGTTCCAATTTTCATTTTGATATTCGTAATAATATACATAATGAAATACACAAACAATATTAAAATAAGTGCGGTACAAAATACGAGAATAAAAAGAAAGAGAAATATGAAATTTAAAGAATGGGAATATAAAGATAAAAAATATGAAAAAAAAGCAAGCTTATGTGGAGAATTCACTTGATATGTATATAGCCAAATGACTCTTCATGTAAATCTCACAGTAACACGAATGCCTTTTCCTACTTGTTAATCAGTAGTACACATTTCAAGTAGAAGGTTGCCTTTTTCGTTCCCAACCTTTCTTCTCTGACTGGTAAAACATTTCACCGATAGAATACTACCGATTTTCATTCATGAGTTCACACTTATATTTTCTAGAGAGCAATAGACTGTATTCCCCATTTTTTATAGATGTCGCTGCAGTCATGCATATGCCCAGCGAAAACTCCAGTTTCGCCTTGAGAGCGGTAGCGGATATTTGTGTGTGTTGCTAAGCGAATTTATGAATATGTGTGCTGTAAATGGTGAGGTTACAGTTGACTAAAGAAAGGCGATCATCGTCCTAATCTCAAGAGAAAGGGTGATGAAGGCAACTGCACTAATTATAGAGCGAATAGCCCACTAAGAACAGTGGGCGAAATATTTTCCAAAATACTTATTGGGAAGGTTGTGGAAATGAGTAAGGAAAGTATCTGGGAAGTCCAATGTGGGTTTATGCCAGGGAGGTCATGTGTGGATCAGATATTTAGCTTGAGGCAGATCATAGGAAAAAGTTTGAGAGTATACAAAAGAGTTTTCTGTACATTTGTTGATCTGGAAAAAGCTTTCGATATGGTGAATAGATCTAAACTTCTGGGAATCCTGAAAGAGTTTGGAGTGAATGGTTGACTTCTAAAAGCAACAAAAGCAATATATAATGGTAG
>JAUMHM010084253.1:0-12571 GCA_032362435.1 Melikaiella ostensackeni | reverse complement strand
CAGCATAACTCACTCGTGTAAAGTTGGCCCCTCGAAGTTTAAATTTTTCAAATCTTTATGCATACGTTTTTACGTCGCGTGTACTGTCTTTACATGCAATATTTTCATTTGTACACAGTAGCAAGCCCTCAAAATTTTAGTTCAATCGGATGAAAAAAAAATAATCTAATTTTTATTACAAATCTGATTTTTGTCTAAAATCACGTTTTCTTCTAATCTACGATTTCTTATTAATTAATGCATGAAAAGAAGGTTTCTCGATTTTTTTGCATTTTTATCGAATATTTCACAATAACCAGAATTTAGGGTAGACAAGTTTTCAAAAATGTTAAGTAGCTCGTAAACAAGTTCAAGTGAGCATAGTATCTAAGTTCTAATTACGGAACGTAGTCCCACCTTCTCCAGTATTCCTTTTTCCATATTGCTCCATTTGAACTATATTGTTATAATTGAGTTGGAAAAAATTATATTCTGGATACATTTTGGCTCAATAATGAATTATAAATGTTAATAAATTTTTTCGAATTTGAAATAGTCATTTTTCGAGCTGAAAAGGGGCAGGGGGAAGTTTTATCACGTCCTATCCCTTTCCAGCTCGAAAAATGAGCAATAATTGCTTTTTTTAGCTATTTGATAACTATTTTTTCCATTGACTTTGAAAATTTAAACTTCAAATATTTACGAGCTTATATTCGTCATCAGCGCCTCAAGATACATTGAAATACCTCGTTTAAACAGAACAATAACAGAATTAGTTATGAACGTGATTTCTACAGATTTCAAATTTTTTGTATTCTTTTGGATTTTTAAGGGAAAATATGCAACTTTTTTGACACCTTTTGATTCTTCATATTAGAGTCGAACAAAAGATAATTAAAAGAAAAAAAACTCAAAAAAAAGAAATTTAGGAAAAATCGCGATTCTAGACAATTAAGCAACGTAGAAAATGAAGAAGAAAATTTGTGTTTAAGCTGGAATTTTTCTTCAATGTGCAAAAAACGAGTTTTTGGATTGTGTTAACGGCACGTTCTTTTGAAAATATTTGGTCATGCGCTTGAAATATTTTAGCTATGATGAAAGAAACATGCCACTGTTTTTTTATAATGAAAACAATTTTTTCCTGATTCCAAAATTGGTAATTTGACCTTTTTTGATCAATTTTTCGATCCTGCACTAGTTTCTGAATTTCTTAATTATCTAGAATCGCGGCTTTTCCGAAATTTCTTCTTTTTTTTGTATACTTTCCTTCTACTTATCTTCTGTTCGACCTCAATACGAAAAATCAGAAGGAGTCAAAACAGTTGCATATTTTTCCTCAAAAACCCCAAAAATACAAAAAATTTGAAATTTGTAAAATTCAAGTTCGTAACTAATTATGTTATCGTTCTGTTTGAACCACGTATAATGTATTTTGAGGCGATAACGAATATAAGCTCCTAAATATTCGAAGTTTAAATTTTCAAGGTCAATAAAAAAAATAGTTATCAAGTAGCTGAAAATAGTAATTATTGGTCATTTTCCGAGCTGGAAAATGGATGGGACGTGATAGAACTTCCCCGTTTCCCTTTTTATCTCGAAAAAAGACTATTTCAAATTTTTAAAAGATTATAAACATTTATAATTCATTAATGAAACAAAACGTATTTAAAACATAATTATTTTAATCTTAATTACAGCAATATAGTTCAAATGGAGCAATATAGAAAAAGGAATACTGAAAAAGGTGGGACCACGTTCCGTAATTTGAATTGAGATACAATGCCCATTTCTACTTGTTTACGAGATATCTAACATTTTTAATAAGTTATGTACCCTAATTTCTGGTTATTGTGGAATATGCGATAAAAATACAACAACAAAAAAACCGAAAAAGCTGTTCTTCATGCATTATTCAATAGAAAATCGTAAATAATTAAAATAATTCAAAAGTAAATAAAAAACGACACATATTTGCGGAAATTGAATAAAATATTTTCAAACTCATGCATGTTCTCTTTTCTCATTTCCTTTTCTATTTCTCAAGCGTTTCAAAACCAATTATTTGTCAATCAAAGCTACAAGTCTTATTTAATCTCATTTACTTATTGTACTGTCTTCAACGCACAAAAAGAATGTCTTGCTTTTTTCACAACTTATTTTTTTACACCCGAAAGTAAAACCTTTTTTGTTGAAATAAGACTCACTTTATAGAACGAAACTTTCACTTCTGTACAGTTTCAGCATCTTGTGATTGAATGTTCATACCTTGTACTATTTGCTATCAAGTTTTTAAAATAATTAAAAGATTTGATTTCAAATTGTCAAAGAATATAGTAAAAGGAAATAACCAGATAATTTGCATAAATTTTTTGTAGCATCAATCCACTATAATTTTATAAGGAATAGTGATAATAAAGAGAATAGAATAATCTTTCGAATTAGAAATCAATATATCCACGTGGATAATTTTTTTCTTTCATTTCTGTTGATTTTTTAAACACAATATTAAATTTGTCTAACCTAATTCTAAAGAAACTTATCTTAAACGACCCTGTCACGTTTGCTTTGAATCTTCTTCAAATGGCGTAATCTCAAACAGTTGTTCACAATGAAAGAAATGTGTATTATTTCATCATGATACTACAAATATTATAATAAAATTCAAATATCAAAACTTCAAGTATCAGAGCATGCCAAACATGTTCATATCAACCTTTATGTTTCTATAAGTTTGATCCAAATTTCTAAAAAAAATGGAATGCTGGGGTTTGGCGAAAAAATCTTTCTTCTTTCGTTGCAAAAATGCACAGAATATTATATGCTCTAAAAAGCAAAAATTTTTGAATGAGGCTGAAAAATTTTGTTCTTTAGTCTTGATTAGTATATAGTGCGGTCAAGTGAGGCAACTTTAGACACATTTAAAGGTTTTTAGTTGCACAGTTGTTGATCCTACATGTGGAGGATTCAGATTCAGAATATGTTATCTTTAGTATCTGATATATTTTTTATGCAAAGGAGAAAATATTATCGTATTCGGTTGTATCTCTTGTAGCAAAACGATAGTGTCCGAAGATATCCCACAGTGTGGGTAACTTCGGACACTTCTGAATTTTTTTAAGATTTTAAAATTATACCTAATACTTTTATTTTATGAAAATCTCTTATCGAACAAACGTCTGACGAAAAGCTCTAAACCCCCTCTCATCTTAAGTAACTGCTATGAGTCATTATTTGTCCAAAACTATTGTTCATTTTCCCTTTTTAAATTTTAGGTTAATTGAAAAGCGAGTATGAAAAAGACTTCTGAAGAATACAATTTAACATTTTTCTTGTATATTTATTCGATGACGATTTAAAAGAGAGCAAATCCTAGATTCGCACGCGCCAGCCCCCAAAATAGTCATATTAATACCGATACCTTTGTTTTACCGATTTTTATTAGAAATAAATAAGAATGATTTCAATAGTTGAAAAAATGAGAAAAGGGCCCCTTTTGAAAGTTATTTCATTTTTTATGAACAGGGGAAACTTCCGATGTACGTTTAAATATCTTGCATGTTTTTCACCTTCTCTTTCATGATACATATGACTTAGTTAGATAGAGGGGCTACATTAATGGTACAATATCAAGTAATGTAGCATGTGGGGCAATATGACACATGAGGAAATATGGTACATAGGGTAACGTGGGACAAAAAAAGAAGTGAAATCTCGCAAAAAACATCTACGATGCGAAAAAGTCCGCCAAGTAAATATTTATCAGTACAAGCAACATAGTTTGTGAAATCAAAGTTTGTCAAGCAATTTTAAAAGATATCTAAATTTGAAAATAGAATATGTAAATAGAAAAAGTTTCAGGAATCTTAAGAAAGAGTCGAATGGAAAAAAATTAAAACTTGGCGAGATTTTGATTTTACAAACTACGTTAATTGTACTAACAAGTTTTTGATAGGTGGAATTTTTTTATCCTGGATGTTTTTGGTGAGATCCAGTTATTCACGTGAATAGTTCAATATTTTATCGTTGTTGATCTTTGAGACACATTATTGAATTTGTCTTATTATTGACAAACTATAATCTCGAATAGGCTATCACGTTTAGTTTGATTACTCCTCAAATAGTGTAATGTCTAACAATGCTACGCATAATGAAAGAATTGTTTATTATTTTATCATGATAGTTTCAGTTATTTATTAATATCAGGGCATGTCTAATCTGTTAATGTTGATCTTCATGTTTCTATGTACTTAATCTCAAATTTTGAAGAAAATAAAATGCTGCAAAAAAATGTTTCTTTTTTCATTGCAAAAACAAGCAGGATATTATATGGTCTAAGAAACAAAAATTTGTTAATGAGGCGGAAAAATGTCTTTCTTCAGTCTTGATTAATATAGTACCGTCAAATGGGACAATTTCGGACACTTTGAATTTTAGGTTGCACAATTGTCAAAACTATATCTAGAGGATTGAGACCCAGAATATATCTTCAGTATCCAATATATTTTTTCTGCAAATGAAAAAAATGTATCTCATTCGATTGTCTTTCTTGGACCAATATTTAGTGAAGATTATGTTACGGAATTTTTAGTAATATCACTAATTTCACTTCATTTTTGAATTCAACGGCTTGAAATCCATAAGAGAAGACATTTTTTCATATCGCATACCCAAAAATGAGGGTTTTTGAGGTTATGTCGAAAACCAATCGTGGAAGGTGCTATTCCGATATCAAATTCGGATTCAGCGACGCAAAATACATAGAAATAGATGTGTCTCGTTCAAAGTGCTTGACGTTTTTGTTTTGTGTGACTGTGTTATTAATACATGAATTATAAAATCTTTTGGATTGGATTTTGAATTATACACGTGGATAGTTTTTTTCTTTTATTTCTGTTGATCCTTGAAACACAGCTTCATATTTATTTAATCTAATTATTGAGAAGCTAGTCTCAAATCGCCCTGTTACGTTTAGTTTTATTACTCTTCAATTGACGTAATGTCAAACAATGGTACACAATGAAAGAAATGTTTATTATGTATTTCATCATCATACTTCAAATAATTCATGAGTATCAGGGCATGCCAAATACGTTAATGTGAACCTTTATGTAACTATGAGTTTATTCGAAATTTAAAAAAAAATCAAGTGCTCGGGTTTGACGACAAAATGTTTCTTCTTTCATTGCAAAAACGGACAGGACATTATATGCTCTGAAACAGAAAAATTTGCGAATTGAGCGGAAAAATATCTTTCTCGACTTTTGATTAGTATATGGTATGTACCATCATGTGAGGCAAATTCGGACACATTTTAAGGTTTTCAGGCTGTGCAACTGTCAATAATATATGTAGAGCATTTAGACCCAGAATATGTTATTTTTCGTATCTGATATATTTTTCTTGCAAAGGAAAAATGTTATCTCATTTGGTTGTATCTGTTATAGCAAAACAATAGTGTCCGAAGATGTCCCACAGTGTGGGCAACTTCGGACATTTCTTAATTCTTCAAACGTTTGGAAACTACATCTAATAATTGTTTTTGATGGGAATCTCTCTTCGAAGAAACGTCTGTTACAAAGGTCTCCGCGCCCAATCCTTTTGAATAACCACTCTGAATAATTATTTGCCAGAATTTTTTTTCCTCTTTCCTTTTAAAATTAAATTTAAGTTTCAAAAAAGATATAAAAAAGACTTCTGAAGAATACAATTTAACATTCTTCTTGTATATTTATTTGATGTCGATTTTAAGGAGTGCAAATTCTCGATTCGCGCGCGCCAACCCAAAAAATATATATTTTATTGCATATACATTTGTTTTCACTGGCTATTGTTAGAAATACATAAAAATAATTCTAATTGTTTGGAAAAATGAGAAAAGCGCCCCTTCAAAAGTTATTTATGCATAACTTTATTTCTAAAATAATATATTTAATCTTTAGAAGGGCAACATTGATGGTACAGTATCGGGTAATACAGTATATGGGGGCAATACGACGCATACAGAAATATGTAGTATTGCACATGGGGTAATGTGGCACATCGCGTCTATGTTTTTGGTTGGGGTAGTATGTTTGGAGTAATATGGAACATGGGATAATGAGATGTGTGTAGTTGATTCTGTTGAAAAAACAAAATTTCTTTATTGAAAAATGCTCTAATAATTAATTTGTTAACTAAATTTGTTTTAACAATAAAAATTTGTTGCCTAAGTGTAAAGTACAGGTATAACAGCAAAACACATTGGCAACCTACTAGTCATTGATTCTGCTGAAGAAACGAATAGTATCTACTAAAAAATGGCCAAATAATGCATTTGTTTAAATAATACACGATTGCTTTTGCAGTGCAAACTATCATAGCCAAAGCTCATTGTTGAAATATTTATAGCTAATTGTGCTGAAAAAGCTAAAGCCGGACCCCGTATATCGGTCCTTCATGCTCCATTTAAAAATGTTGTATTGCACATTAGCGACAGTTTGCAATAATTTTCATAAAATAACGTGACGTGTTTTTCATTTGCAAGTAGATTTTCATCATTTAACTTTTTTGAAATCTTTTCGCGTTTTTTACTATGGAATTCGATGTTGTCCCTAATGAAATCATCCAATATCGCAAGTAAGAATATGATTTATTATTTTATGAGATTTCTTAAGGATTTTGAGAAGGAAATGCCTTTTATTCAAATATTATATCACCAAATTCTGTCTTATTCATACTCGTTTTCCGAAGTACAACTATCCTCGTCATCTTCGTTGTTGATTTCGTCGTCATTTTCATTTATTGTTTCCGATGTGACAAGCAACACATCTTCTGCTACTAAGGGCGTGGTATCCCCTTCAAATCAATGTAGTCTCAATTTGTCATTGCAAACTTCCTACCTATTTTCAGCTGCATTGAAAAGCGTGCATTTGATCGAGATTGCATTATGCCACATCGACGAAACGAAAGTTGCGGAGAAGAAAAGATACAATTTTTTTTTCGAAGAAGTGAACACTCGAATCATCTATCACATCTCGAATGTGAAACCTAGATCGACGATTATGATCCGAACAACCGACACAGCATACTTATAATTTTGTTGGGAAATGTTCATGAATTTTCTTGCAAAAATATTTCATGGCGAGCGCTTCCAATAAAAGCAACAAGCGACAATGTGAAAATTGCACCGAATTAGCAGAAGTTTTGGGTCAGTACCTTTGCAAAGCTCTAACCGGTTTCGATGCATTTACTGGTTGCGATTATACCGCATCCTTTTATGGAAAGGGCGAGACGCGCTCATCAAATGCACGCTTTTCAACGCACCTGAAAATGGGTGGGAAGTTTGCAATGACAAATTGAGATCACGGTGGTTTGAACAAGATCCCGAACCCTTAGTAGTAGAAGATATGTTGCTTGTCTCGTCGGAAACAATAAATGAAAATGACAACGAAATCAACAATAAGACGACGAGGATAGTTGTACTTCGGATAACGAGTATGACTGAAACAAACTTTGTTCATAGAATATTTGAATTGAGTGCATTTCCTTTCCAAGGATAAAATCGAATTCGATCGTCAAAAACGCGAAAAGATTAAAAAAATCTAAATGATGAAAATTTACTCGCGAATGAAAAACATGTCATGTTAATTTATGAAAATTATTGCAAACTGTCGCTAATGTGCAATAAAACATTTTTAAATGGAGCATAAAGGACCGTAATACGGGCTTTGACGGCGCGCGTAAAACCCCGTAAACATGATACCCGCTTCCAGAATTTTCAAGACACACATATTTATTCGTGTTCTGAGAACTCAGATCAAATTGAAGAAAAAAGATTCGTAAAAAAATTAAGTTACAATTATCTGTTGAATAAGATTTTTTGAAGAAAAAATGGAGGACAGATTCGAATTCAGAGTCAACAAAGACCTTAAAAATTAATTGTCACATTCTACAGATAGAGTCACATTTTGGTGACCAGCATTATCTGATAATATTTATAATCCTGATAAAATACCTCTGTTTCCTCATTAATATGATTATGAAAAACTAAACAGTTTTATTAAAGTGTTCTGAACTGATAATGAATTTTATTTGCAGGTCATGATCAGTTGCAGCTTAATAAAATTTTATAATTAAATTAATACATGGTGTGAAAAAATAAATCAAAGGCTAAACTGGTACAGTCTTTCGGAAGGTTATTAAGTCGTCAGTACATTAACTATACTAATCAGTACACAGAAAAAAATAATGTTCAAAGTGATACGTGAATCAATATCATTTTGATATGCAATAGACGTGTGCATTTCGTCGGATCGAATATGGCATTTTCGATTCGACGTGCGTTTATTTTCGGATCAGTTTATTCGATTCGATTGACCCGTGCGTGGGAAAATCCGATATTCGATGTGCCTTAGATTGAATCGGTTTTTTACTTTTTTGCTTTCGTTCAATTTAGTGACCATAGTCCATCAATAAACCGAAGCAAGCCGTCAGTTTCTATAAATAAATTGATAAAAAATCAAAATGTTAAAATTTATTGAAGAATCATGAAACGTCATTTGTCTTCAATTATATAACTTCTGCAATTCGAAAAAAATGTATATACAGGTATGTCTACAAAATGAAGATTTTTTTAAAGCTTAAATAAATATGCTTCGAATTCTTGTACCTGTTACTTTCACAAGTTACTAAAAGTGAATAAAACAAAATTTTGATCATGTACTCTGTACATCTTTATCAATAAGTGTGTATTCATAAAGTAACGTGAAATTAAAAGTAGCAGTGAACTTGTTACTTATTCCGATAGAAATTTACTACGGAAGTAAATTAATAACAATCCCACTGAGAACCAGTAGTTTTTTTATAATGATTAGTAGAAACGTTTACGAAAACTATTTATAATAACTTGCACTATTTGATTAGTTAACTCTTACTCATTCAGATATAGGAAATGTATAATACTTATCTCGGAATTTCAATACTTCATAGATATCTGAAACTTTTAACCGATGAAGGCGTTCTGAAATTTGAAAATAGAACCAATGAATTATTTTTGAAAATTATTCTTTACTAGGAAAAATAGCGCGCTCATAAATGTTTCTTATTTCAATTACCCAATTATCGAATTGAAATATACTTAAATTTAAAGTACTATACAATATATTGAATGGTAATCATATTTTAAAATGAATATTAAAATAGCTACATCGGCTTTCATACAATTTATATTTTAATCGGAAACTTATTCAATTTTGGATGTTTATAGTTTATTGTCATGAAATTTTGAACATCTTTTTAAAATAGGTCTATCTTGAAGGTTTATAATTTAAAATTCTTTAATGTTGAATGTGTATAACTGTCCAATGAAAAATGATGAACTTTTGAGTGTATTTTTGTTTGTTTTGAATGGTTTGATTTTGTAGATTTATAATTGAAAACTGTTTGTCTTTTAAGGGCGTGTAAATGAAAATGTTAAAATTTTTCATATTTTGAAGATCAAAAGGCAAAAGTTTTTAATTCTGAATCTATAAATTGGAGAAACCTTAAATGCAAGTCATAAAAATTAGATAAGTTTTCAAAGATATTAGGTAGCTCGTAAACAAGTACAAATGAGCATGTTATCTAAGTTCTAATTACGGAAAGTAGTCTCACCTTTTTCAGTATTCTTTTTTGCATATTGCTCCATTTGAACTATATTGCTATAATTGAGATGGAGATAATTATATTCTGGAAACATTTTGGTTCATTAATGATTTATAAATGTTAATAAATTTTTTCGAATTTGAAATAGTCATTTCTCGAGCTGAAAAGACGAAGAGGGAAGTTTTATCACGTCCTATCCCTTTTCCAGCTCGAAAAATGAGCAATAATTGCTATTTTCAGCTATTTGATAACTATTTTTTTCAATTCACTTTGAAAATTCAAATTTCGAATATTTACGAGCTTATATTCGTCATCAGACCTTCAAGATACATTAGTATATCTTGTTTAAACAGAACGATAACAGAATCAGTTATGAACGTGATTTCTACAGATTTCAAATTTTTTGTATTTTTTGGATTATTGAGGGAAAATATGCAACTTTTTTGACACCTTTTGATTTTTCAAATTGGAGTCGAGCAAAAGATAATTAAAAGAAATAAACTCAAAAAAAAAGAAATTTCGGAAAAGCCGCGATTCTAGACACTAACCAATGTAGAAAATAAAGAAGAAACTTTGTTAAGTTGGAATTTTTCTTCCATGTGCAAAAAACGAGTTTTTGGATTGTGTTAACGGCACGCTCTTTTGAAAATATTTGGTCATTTCCTTGAAAAATTCTAGCTATGATCAAAGAAACATGCCACTGTTTTTTCGTAATGAAAACAATTTTTTCCTGATTCCAGAATTGGTAATTTGACTTTTTTTGAGCAATTTTTCGATCTTGCATTAGTTTCTGTATTTCTTAATTGTCTAGAATCGCGGCTTTTCCGAAATTTTTTTTTCTTGTATATTTTCGTTTTAGTTATCTTTTGTTCGACCTCAATACGAAAAATCAAAAGGAGTCAAAAAAGTTGCATATTTTCCCCCAAAAACCCAAAAAAAGACAAACATTTTGAAATTTGTAAAAATCAAATTCATAACTAATTTTGTTATCGTTCTGTTTAAACCACGTGTAATGTATCTTGAGGCGATAACGAATATGAGCTTGTAAATATTCGAAGTTAAAATTTTCAAGGTCAATTAAAAAAAATAGTTATCAAGTAGCTGAAAATAGTAATTATTGGTCATATTTCGAGCTGGAAAAGGGATGGGACGTTTATATCAAAATCTATTAGGCTGTTATTTCAGCAAAGAGACAAAAGAAATAATAAAATATTTTCAAATTCATGCATGCTCTGTTTTCTTATTTCCTTTTCTATTCTCAACCGTTACAAAACCAATTATTTATCAATCAAAGCTGAAAGTCTCATTTAATCTTATTTACTTATTGTACTGGCTTCAACGCACAGGAAGAATGTCCTGCTTTTTCACAACTTATTTTTTTTTACACCCGAAAGTAAAACCTTTTTTGTTGAAATAAGACTCACTTTATAGAACAAAATATTTATTTCTGTACAGTTTCAGCATCTTTTGATTGAATGTTCATACCTTGTACTATTTGCTATCAAATCTTTAAAATAATTAAAAAATTTGATTTCAAATTGTCAAAAAATATAGTAAAAGGAAATAACCACATAATTTGCATAAATTTTCTGTATCATCAATCCACTATAATTTCATAAGAAACAGTGATAATAAATAAAACAGAATAAACTTTCGAATTAGATATCAATATATCAACGTGGATAATTTTCTTATTTCATTTCTGTTGATTTTTAAAACACAATATTAAATTTGTCTAATCTAATTCTAGAGAAACTTATCTTGAACGAACCTGTCACATTTGCTTTAAATCTTCTTCAAATGGCGTAATGTCAAACAATTGTTCACACTGAAAGAAATGTGTATTATTTCATCATAATACTACAAATATTATAAGATTCAAATATCATAACTTCAAGTAGCAGAGCATGCCAAATATGTTCATATCAACCTTTATGTTTCTATAAGTTTAATTCAAATTTCTAAAAAAAATTGAATGCTGAAGTTTGGGGACAAAATGTTTCTTCTTTCATTGCGAAAATGGACAGAATATTATATACTCTAAAAAGCAAAAAATTTTGAATGAGGCGGAAAAATTTCCTTCTTCAGTCTCGATCAGTATATAGTAGTGTCAAGTGAGGCAACTTCAGATACATTTAAAGGTTTTTGGTTGCAGAATTGTCAATACTACATGTAGAGGATTGAGATTCAGAATATGTTATTTTTAGTATCTGATATATTTTTTCTGCAAAGGAAAAAATATTATCATATTCGGTTGTATCTCTTGTAGCAAAACGATAGTGTCCGAAGATGTCCTTCATTGTGGGTAACTTCGGACACTTCTCAATTTTTTTAAGATTTTCAGATTATATAGTCTAATAATTTAATTTTATGAAGATCTCTTATCGAACAAACGTCTGTCGCAAAGCTCTCAACCCGCTCTCCTCTTGAATAACTGCTATGAGTCATTATTTGTCCAAACTGTTTGTTCATTTTCCCTTTCAAAATTGAAGGTTAATTCAAAAGCGAGGATGAAAAAGACTTCTGAAGAATACAATTTAACATTCTTCTTGTATATTTTTTGATTTCGATTTAAAGAAGTGCAAATCCTCGATTCGCGCGCGCCAACCCCCAAAATATATATTTTATTGCATATACATTTGTTTTCACTGGTTAGTGTTAGACATATATAAAAATAATTCTAATTGTATGAAAAAATGAGGAAAGAGCCCCTTCAAAAGTTATTTATGCATAACTTTATTTCTAAAATATTAAATTAATTATTTATATAATTTTTTATTTATTATATTTCTAAAATAATATATTTAATCTTTAGAAGGGCAACATTGATGGTACCGTATCGGGTAATACAGTATATGGGAGCAATACGACGCATACAGAAATATGTAATATTGCACATGAGGTCAGTTACACCAGCCCCCCCCCCCCCAATCATAAATTTAGAATTTATTTAGCACTCTGAATTGCGCCG